>BMAC01000172.1:362250-392570 GCA_014905375.1 Phtheirospermum japonicum
ATAAATCCAAGTGTATAAAAGATATATAATAAATGCCAAAAAAAAAAAAAAAAACTCATAATAGATGTAAATTTTCAATTAGTATAAGTTTTTTCTCAAAAAATATTACTTTTATATAACGGAGTATATTGTAAAAATCTCAATATATTGAAAATAAGTAATTATAATTATTTGAAACAATAATTATTTAAAGATTGATATTACCTTATTTATGGATTGATATCTGATGTTTAATTAGATTACTATATATTAATGAGTAGGATGGATTTCATTGAAATTCTGCTTACGAAAAAAATACATGTTTGTAAGAAGTAGTTATCTTATGTAATGATCATACGACATTATCTATATATCTATATATGTTGGAGGAGAGAGAGAGAGAAAGAAAAAGCTAAAAAGTGAATTGGAATGAGATATTTGAGGAGAGAGAGAGTAGATAAAATGAACGTGGGTAGTTTACGATAACAAAAAATTAATTATTTACTCATTTATCTAGGTTTTTTAATAAGTGAGCTTTTTTCTAAAACGACTTATATTGTGAAATAGAGGGAGTGTAAAAGAGGTCTGGAGGAGAAAAAAAATGAAGGAAAGAGAAAAAAAATATTATTTTCTTTTTTAAGTTATGTAGAATTTTCTTAACATAATTATGATAGATTTGGTTTACTTTTTTAATTAAAAAACCACATGGGATTAGTTTCCTCTTTTAATTATGTAGAAATCGCCTTAACATAATTAGATAGATACTCTAATTAATATTTAAAAAAATAAGAATTATTTATATATATATATATATATATATATATATATATATATAATATATATATTATATATTATTTTGATTTTTATTATGATTTTTTTTTTTACGTTTTTCGTTATTTTTTTCATTTCGAGTCCAACAATGTCAAATTTATCATTTTTCTCAAAAATAATTTGATCACTTTATTTAATTAAATTATAACAAAATGCACAATGCAATATAATTTGATATTATTTTTTATTGGCTATCAACATGTTATTTATAAAATATTATTACGATTAAACACTTTTTATTTGAATTGATCTCATAAAATAATGTATTTTGTTATTATCTCAAAAACCGCGTAAACAATACAAGTACAAACTCAACACTAAGTGGAATGAATACTACTATGACATCGAACTACAATAGATTTGAAAAATATCAACTAATTCCAAAAAAAAAAAAGGAAGGCCGGCTTTGAAAGTAAAATTTACTAAACACAGTAATTTTGTAAGTATTCATTTCATACTTAATTTCGATTGAAATTTTAATCAAATTTCTTCTGTTAGGCATTTATATTTTACATACTAATCACTTCAACATCATTGTAATATTTATATTAATTTAATATTATATATATCATTTTGCTCATTGTGCGGAGGAAAAAGATTATCTTCACACGAAATTGTAGCAGACCTACAATCCATGCTGGACAGTGAAAATAATAAAAAAAAAAACATGTAATAAAAAAAAAAAAGTCACGTAAGATTTTTTTATTATTATATAAAAATTTAATTAATATAATTGGATAACCCCCCTAATTAATATTTAAAAATAACAAGATCATTACACACACACACACACACACACACACACACACAACATATATATATATATAATCACTTTTATGTTACTTTGGTTTTATTGTGAGGTTTTTGTTATTTTATTATATATATATATATATATATATATATATAGGGTTGGGTTCAAATGAGAACCCGTCATTATATGTGAACCTAGGGACTCATCTTGACCATTAGATTGGATAATCTTGATGGTTGAGATTATGACATGTCAGCATGGTAATAATGTAAAAAAATGCATTAATTAATTAAAAAAGGTATTTTGGACATATATCAACTTTTACAAAGAGCACTACATTGTTCTTTAGAAAGCACAATAGATTAAGAAAAAAAACACTACGATTGTATACAAAAAGTATCGCAAATTTCGTATATAAATGCAAATTCAAAAATTTGAAATGAAACTCAAATCTTCAACAAACCATAACTTTTTCAAATTTTATTCGTTTTGAATGAAATATATATCAAATTAATCACATTCTCAAGATCTACAATTTAAGATACATATTGCATGTTTTAAAACGTAATATATATATATATATATATATATATATATATATATATATATATATATATATATATATATATATATATATATATATATAATTAAATTAAAAAAACTGGGACTGATTTTAGCACTACAGTACTGTGTAAAAAGCACAATGAACCTGGACATATAATTGCACTGTTGCAATATTAGATCTAAGGCCAGGATTAGTCCCTAGGTTCACATATATATTTAAATATTAATTAGAGTATCTATCCTAATTATGTTAAGGCGATTTCTACATAATTAAAAGAGGAAACTAATCCCATGTGGTTTTTTAATTAAAAAAGTAAACCAAATCTATCATAATTATGTTAAGAAAATTCCTACATAACTTAAAAAAGAAAATAATATTTTTTTCTCTTTCCTTTCATTTTTTTTCTCTCTCCAGACCTCTTTTACACTCCCTCTATTTCACAATATAAGTCGTTTTAGAAAAAAGCTCACTTATTAAAAAACCTAGATAAATGAGTAAATAATTAATTTTTTGTTATCGTAAACTACCCACGTTCATTTTATCTTACTCTCTCTCTCCTCAAATATCTCAATTCCAATTCACTTTTTAGCTTTTTCTTTCTCTCTCTCTCTCCTCCAACATATATAGATATATAGATAATTCGTATGATCATTACATAAGATAACTACTTCTTACAAACATGTATTTTTTTTCGTAAGCAGAATTTCAATGAAATCCATCCTACTCATTATATATAGTATCTAATTAAACATCAGATATCAATCCATAAATAAGGTAATATCAATCTTTAAATAATTATTGTTTCAAATAATTATAATTACTTATTTTCAATATATTGAGATTTTTACAATATACTCCGTTATATAAAAGTAATATTTTTTGAGAAAAAACTTATACTAATTGAAAATTTACATCTATTATGAGTTTTTTTTTTTTTTTTGCATTTATTATATATCTTTATACACTTGGATTTATTTATAAAAAAATGAAAAAGAAGAAGATTGACCGTTGGATTTTAACTAAGGTCGGAAATAGGTGGATGCCCCTTAATTATAGCATTTCTCTTTTAATAACGTCTGGATGATGCCCTTAATTATAGCATTTAACTTTAATTGTCTTCGGAGATAAAGTTTAGCCCTACCGCGTGTATAGTTTTCACGTCACCATATATAGTCGAGTCTCTCAACAATTTTTACCCTAAACACAAAGGCTTTTAGGTTATGAGTATGTATCCTAAGCCAAAAGATGTGTGTCTTATCTGTAGATCCGAGTGTGCAGAAAGGCGATTATTTTTCTTAATGGTAGATCTTTTGTGGGGAAAACTGCTTTTTTAGTCTAATATGTTGTCCACTTTCCAATTTTGGACCAAGATATTGTCCACTATCAAACACATACACGAAGTTGGCAAAATTATCAAAAAAGGTACAAAATTATCCAATTCGGGTTTGATGGCTGTCGTGGCAGGATCCAATGTTTTCTTATCAATTTTTATTTAATTTAAATACAGAAAATCGAAAATAAAACCTAAAATACCGAGATTACCCCAATGTTTGACATGGCAGGATGAATATGAATAAATATGTAAAAAAAAAAAATTTATCTCCCATTTTCCCCACCTTCCCCAACTCGTCGAGCCCTAGGTGAGAGAAAAAGAAAAACTGTCTTCTTCCTCACACTCCTCTCCCAATTCGACGGCGGCCAAACCCCCGTCTTCAACCTCACCGGCCACTGCGAGCGTCCTTAAACACCTGCACCTTCCTTAGAGAAGAGATCAAGTACTGCCAGCGCCGCCACGTCAAAGTCTTGCTCTCTATCGGCGGCGAAATCGGAAAATACACTCTCATATCCAACAAAGACGCCGCTCACGCCGCCGCCTATCTGTGGAACAATTTCCTCGGCGGCAAACACAACTCCACCGCTCGGTGCTGCCGTCCTCGATGGCGTCGACCTCGCCATCAGCCAGGGCTCGCCAGAGCACTACCCCTAAATCTGAGATCGATCGACGAAACAATTCTCATATCAGGCGCGCCGTTTTGCCCGTTTCACAGTAAGTACTTGGGTCGGGCGCTCGAATCGACTCGATTCGATTACGTTTGGGTCCAGTTAACAAAAATCCTGAGTGCGAGTATAATAATACCAGCGCGGATAATCTGATCAATTCGTGGAGGACTTGGACGACGAGTAAAGAAGTTAAGGCGGCCAAAATATTTCTCGGGCTGATGGCGGCGGTAATATTCCGGCGGGTGTGCTGACGTCAGAGAGACTATTCCCGAGAATTGAAAGTCAAGCAAGTATGGCCATTTTAGGTTTTATTCAAAACATCGGGGGTAATCTCGGTACTTTAGGTTTTATTTTTGATTTTCTGTATTTAAATTAAATAAGAATTGATAAGAAAACATTCCGGCGGGTGTGCTGACGTGAGAGACTATTCCCGAGATTCGAAAGTCGAGCAAGTACGACCATTTTAGGTTTTATTCGAAACATCGGGGGTAATCTCGGTATTTTAGGTTTTGTTTTTGATTTTCTGTATTTAAATTAAATAAGAATTGATAAGAAAACATTGGATCCTGCCACGTCAGCCATCAAGCCCGGATTGGATAATTTTATACCTTTTTTGATAATTTTACCAACTTCGTGTATGTGTTTTGATAGTGAACAATATCTTGATCCAAAATTGGAAAGTGGACAACTTATTGGACCAAAAAAGCAATTTTCCCATCTTTTGTGCCATTATTTTTAATTATTTGTTTTTCTTAATGGTAGATCTTTTGTGCCATTATTTTTATCTTTTAAAACATTCAATTGTTTATGTTTCTAGGTAATATATTATTTCAAGTGAGTGGATGAAGAGTATGGTCATTTTAAGATTATAGGTTAAATTTTAACTTTTCCACTAATTAAGTAGATTTTTGTGTTTCTTGACCTTTTTCAATACTTTTATTTTTTTTCATTTCCTATTTGTATAAGCATGTTCAAGGTTTGACGGTGGATCGTAGCCTACAACCTGCTTTTTGAGGTGAACAACAACAACAATGTTGTTGATAACAATGGTGGTGATGAAAACATGTTGTGGAACTAGGGTTTACAAAAGGACAGGTCGGGGAAGAGACACGTCCGAATGAGGATAAGGAAGAGGTGGCAACCGGGTGTGGAGCTATAGACGGGCAGCGAGTCGTGTCAATAACAAAAAGGGCTGGAGCCACCCACGTGGAGACCATGGGCCAGATTGGATTATTTACTGCTGCAAATGGTAGCCTAAGTTCAAGGGTTACTTAGTCATTTATAATTAAATTATCATTTAGCTAAGATATTTTATTATGCACATGGGATGTAACAAACGGAAAAATTATTTTTTTGGTCCATTATGTTGTCCAATTTCCAATTTTGGACCAAAATATTGTCCAGTATCAAAACACATACACGAAGTTGGCAAAATAATCAAAAAAAATCCAAAATTATCATGTTCGGCCGAATTGCTGAGATGTCAGGATTATTTCTTTTCTTACCATTTTTCATTTATTTTTAAATGTTAAATAGAGGAAAAAAGTTATTTTTGCCCTTAATAATCTTAAAATTATTATTTATCTTATAATTGTTACAACTTCTCCCTTTGCCCTTAAACTTTAATCAGGTTCCAAAAACAAACAAATACAGATCAGCCCCAAACTCCTAAAAATTGTATCCCATGCACCCTCTTCTCCGACAAGCCACCATCGCCGCCGTCCAGCAGCTACACGTTCCCCGTTCCAGTCCAACTTACAACGATTTACCGGCGTCCTCATCCTCAATCTCGATTAACGTCGCCCAAAGTACCAAACGGAGAACATGAAGCGGGGCCAGTTGCGACGCCGTCACGTTCTGCCACCAGGCGCATCGCGACAGTGAAGAAACGAGGAGGTGAACCAGTGGGTGTGCGACCTTGGACCTAATGGCCATCGACCACATCAATTTCTTGTGGTTTGAAGGTGTTATGGTGGTTTGTTAATTTGGGGAAGAAGGCCCCCTGTTTGCAGATTTTTGAAATTGACTTGAATTGGGCAAAAGACCAACCACATATTACTCAACACGTGTGCTCCTGGAAAAGAGGGAAAACAAAATCCAAAACCAAATTGGATCTACGTAAAATATGTTTTAAAACAAGATCGCCAAGTCTTCTTCCACCGCCGCCGAGGAAGAGTCCTCATTCGCTGGCGTGACCGGGCTGAGAGCCAGCGACGTGAAATCAAGTATGCTCGGCGCCAGGAGCTCGGGCTTCCGGGGCGAGAAATTGGAGTCCCGAGAGAAGCCCGGCCCGGGAGTATCGATGATGAGCCCGTTCTTCAGGTTGTTTCTTCGCTCGTAGAGCTTGAATCCTTGCTTCTTCTGCACGGCGCTTTTAATTGGCGGTATTTTGGCGCCGATTTTGGGTGGCTGTTTGGCGGCGGCGGAGGATCAGTGAGCATTTGCACGACCTGTTTGAAGGTGGGAAAAGGGAGAAATTGTAACAATTATTAGATAAATAGTAATTTTAAGATTATGAAGGGTAAAAATAATTTTTTTCCTCCATTTAACATTTAAAAATAAATAAAAAATGATAAGAACATAAATAATCCTGCCACGTCAGTAATTCGGCCCAAACATGATAATTTTGGACCTTTTTTGATTATTTTGCCAACTTCGTGTATGTGTTTTGATACTGGACAATATCTTGGTCCAAAATTGGAAAGTGGACAACATAATGGACCAAAAAAATAATTTTCCCTGTAACAAACCATATCACTTATTCCTATTAATACGGGATAAGGGATGGGAACAAGCAACAATGAGAATTCATAATTTTCTTCCTTTAATTTTCATCTGAAAATCTAAATCTCTCCTCCCTCTATCCTTTTCTTCATATTATATCATCCATACAAATCCCACAAAATTACAGCTCTATTATACAATTAATACCAAAACATACACAGAAAATTATCAAAACTATTACAAGTGGTATCCAGAGCCTTGGATCCTTGGAAAATGGCAGAAGGCGCTCGTATTAAAGATCTTCAAGAAGCACAAAAAAAGATGGACCAAAACCTGCAAATCGAAGCCATGAAAAGAGAAGCAAGTGAGATTAAATTTCAGGAGCAAATATCAGGTATTAATTCGAATTTATAGGAATTAATGGGGTTGAATATGAAGTATGACCACTTGACCCAGACTCTGGCTGCTGTGCGGTTACAATTACTCAACATGAATAAAGGAAAAATCAAGTAGATGAGGAGTCTATCCTAGGAGGGCCCTACCCAGGGTATGGCAGTGAAGGTAATAATGGAAGGACCAGTAATTCCTCTAAATCTAGGGTAATCACTGAAACACAGAGCATGAGTTTTCTGAGTCCTGTTTCCAAATTGGAATTTCCCAGATGATAGCACATCCCCTAGGTCTTGGGTGCTCAAATGCAATAGTTATTTTAAGTTGATGCCCAACATCCTTGATCAACAGAAGGTTGTACTGGCTTCTATACATTTTGAAGGAAAGGCTTCTCAGTGGTACCAAAACCTCACTACATCACAGACAGATATAACCTGGCAGCAACTAATTGAGGTGATTTCAGCCAGGTCTGAAGAGCTGAAGGAAGCTAGGATCATAGTTGAATTCAACAAGCTAAGGCAGAATGGTTCTGATGCAGAATATGTGCAGAGGTTTGAGGAGTTGAAAGCATGCATGAAGTTATTGAACAATTACACAAAGGAGTATTTTATAGCAAGCTTCATTAGTGGTCTAAGTGAAGAGCTGCAGGCTTTTATTAACATGTTTGAACCAACCACTTTACAACAGACTATTAGTTGGGCAGGAAACAGATCTTAACCCTAGATGAAATTTCAAGAAAATTCAAATCCAACCCCCCCATATTTCAGAACAAGAGGCCGGAAAATTCATATCAACCAGTTCACAGACCAAATCCAAGCAACAACTCCAAACCACAAGCCAAATGCTCACAACCTCAGAAATGGCTGCAAGGAGGGAGAAAGGCCTATGTTATAATTGTGACGAGAAATTTACATATGGATACAGGTGCAAACAAAGGATCAATTACATGATAATGACAGAAGAAGAAGAATTTGAATGCTCACCAGTTTTTGACACTGAATTACCAGGGGATATGACACCAACCGACACCATGGAGGAGATACAAATGACTCTGAATGCATTATCAGGAGAAGATAGCATTACCACCATGAAAGTGTGGGGGCAGAATAAGGGGGACAAACTGCAGATTCTAATAGATTCTGGTAGCACCCAAAGTTTTATTCAGGAATCTACTGCTAACAAACTAGGTTGTCAAGTGGTAGAAGCCAAACCTATACTGGTAAGAGTGGCTAACGGACAGAGGCTAGTCAGCACCAAGGTAGCAAAGGGTTTCAGCTGGATAATACAGGGTCACACTTTTTCCTATTCCCTGAGGCTACTAAAGAATGAAGGTTGTGAACTCATCCTTGGAGGAGATTGGCTAAAATTATGCACTCCAATAGAATTGGACTATGAACTCATGACATTCACTGTGACACAAAAGGGGGAAAGGGTGAAAATACAAGCACTGACATCCACTGCAGACTGCCAATTTATATCTGCACCATCATTGTTCAAGTTGATACATCAAGAACGTCATACTCAAATTGAAGAAATGTTCCTCTTAACTATACAAAGTGAGAAACAGGTGGAGGACTTTCAGTTGACACAAATGACAGAGTTGTTGAAGGAGTACAGTGATGTCTTTGAAGAACCAAAGGGGTTGCCTCCTGCGAGGGGATCAGAGCACCAAATCATCCTAAAGCCTGGCAGCACTCCCAAACACCAGTTCCCTTACAGGACATCACATGACCAAAATGATGAGATAGAGAAGATAGTCAAGGAATTGCTGCTAAGTGGGGTTATATAGCCTAGCCAAAGTCCTTTTGCATCACTTGTGCTGTTAGTAAAGAAGAAGGATGAATCATGGAGACTCTGTGTGGACTACAGGTACCTGAATGACCTAAGTATTAAGCATGAGTTCCTTATTCCAGTCATTGATGAGCTGCTGGATGAGTTACATGGGGCCAGATATTTTCCAAAGATAGATTTGAGGTCAGGTTATTTCCAGATATTAATGAAGCCAGAGCACAGGTACCTAACTGCTTTTAACACTCATCATGGCCAGTTTGAGTTCCTAGTTATGCCTTTTGGGCTATGCAATGCACCAGTCATATTTCAATGCCTGATGAATCAAGTGTTCGGTGACAGCCTGAGGAAGAATACATTGGGGTCTTTTTGATGACATACTAATCTACAACAAGGAATGGTATTAACACCTTCAACATTTGAAGGGTGTTCTGGGCAACTTAGGGATAACCAGCTATTTGCCAAAAAAAAAAAAAAGCAAATGCCAGTTTGGGAAAAAATAGATAGAGTATCTGGGCCACATCATCAACCAAGATGGGGTTACCACTGACCCCCAGAAGATAGAATGCATGGTCAACTGGCCTGTGCCAAGAACAGTCAAGCAATTGAGGGGATTCTTAGGCTTGACTGGCTACTACAGGAAGTTTGTGAAGGGGTATGGTCTATTAAGCAAACCACTTACCAACTTACTCAAGAAGGACAAATTTGTTTGGGGGAAAGAAGCTGAAGCATCTTTTCAGGACCTGAAGAGGGATATGACCACCACACCTATCCTAACTTTACCTGATTTCTCCCAACCCTTTGTTTTAGAAACTGATGCTAGTGGGTATGGGATTGGAGCTGTTCTCATACAACAAGGAAGACCAATAGCTTATATGAGCAAGCTTTTATGCCCTAGGAACCAAGTACTATCTATATATGAAAATGAGTTTCTAGCTGTTCTTATGGCTATACAAAGGTGGAGGCACTATTTACAAGGACACAAGTTCATCATTAGAACAGACCAGCAAGAACTCAAGCATATGCTAGACCAAAAGGTTATGAATCCCACCCAACAGAAATGGATCACTAAATTATTGGGCTTGAACTATGAAATTCAATATAGGAAGGGGAAGGAGAATAGGGTAGTTGATGCCTTATCCAGAGTGAAGGAACTAGAAGGGGATAATTCTGCATCAACCACAATAACCCCTGTATGGATGTAGAAAGTGATCCAGAGCTATAAGGATGACCCCTTTACCAGCAAAATACTAGCAGCTAAAACTTTGAACACCACCTACCCAGAGTTTGAAACCAATGAGGTACTTATCAGATACAAGGGAAGGTTAGTAGTGGGGAAGGATGCTGAATTGAGAAGGATGATTCTTGATGCAATGCATGGCTCAGCCTATGGGGGGCATTCAGGAATAGGGGGAACCTACATGAGGGCAAATGGAGTTTTCTATTGGCATAATCTAAAGTCTAACATTATCCAGATGATTCAGAGATGTGTTTGTGCCATGAATAAGTCTATATGAACCATACATAGGGTTATTACAACCCTTACCCATCCCAGAACAGGCATGGGCACACATAATCATGGATTTCATAGAGGGATTACCTAAGGTGAGTGGTAGAAGTGTGATTCTAGTCATAGTAGACATGTTTACCAAATATGGACACTTCCTACCCCTATCAAGCCCTTACTCAGCACAGTCAGTGGATCAAATGTTCATGGATCAGATATAAAAGCTATATGGTTTACCCCTTAGCATGGTACAGACAGGGACAAGGTGTTTACTAGTGGCTTTTGGAGTGAGATTCTAAAACTAATGGGGGTAAAACTTAACCTATCATCAGCCTACCACCCCCAAACCGATGGGCAAACTGAAAGATTGAACCAATGCTTGGAAAATCACCTAAGATGCATGGTACACAATAACCCTAGGTCCTGGATAAAATGGCTAAACCTTGCAGAGTATTGGTACAACACCAACTATCACACAAGGTTGAAATCTACACCTTTTCAGGCTCTGTACGAGTACCACCCTCCCCTACTTTCTACCTAGCCTTATGTGAAGACAACAGATACAGAAGCAGGAGAATTTGTGAAAGACCGACATGATATGATCAACAAATAAGGGAAAACATAATTCATGCACAAAACAGGATGAAGGTTTATGCAGACAAATCAAGGACCGAAAGGATTTATGCTGTGGGGGAAGAGGTTTACCTGAAACTCAACCCTATCGTTAGAACTCCGTGCAACTGAGGAGAAATTTAAAGTTATTCTCTCTCTACTTCGGCCCCTACAAGATCTTGGAGAGGATCGTGGAAGTGGCTTATAGGCTCGATCTGCCGCCAGATTCGCGGATACATCCCATTTTCCACGTTTCCTTGCTGAAGTGGCGGTTAAAACCAGATGTGGCACCCACTCATGACCTACCGGTCGCCGCCGCAGAAGGGAATTGTAAGCTGGAACCAGTGAGGATCTTGGGAAAGCGTATGGTAAAAAGGGGGAGGATGGATGTGGAACAGGTTTTGGTTGATTGGGATTGCAATTCACAGAGCGAACCTACGTGGGAGGATGCGAAGTTTATCAGGAAGAAATTTTTTGGAATAAATCCTTGCGGACAAGGATTTCAATTACCGGAGGGTGATGTTGTGGAACTAGGGTTTACAAAAGGAAAGGTCGGGGAAGAGATACGTCCGAATGAGGACAAGGAAGAGGTGACAACTGGGTGTGGAGCTATAGATGGGCAGCGGGTCGGGTCAATAACAAAAAGGGCTGGAGCCACCCACGAGGAGACCATGGGCCAGATTGGAGTTGGGCCTAAGTAATTATTTACTGCTGCAAATGGGAGCCCAAGATCAAGGGTTACTTAGTCATTTCTAATTAAATTGTCATTTAGCTAAGATATTTTATTTTGCACATGGAATGTAACAAATCATATTATCTATTTCTATTAACAAATCATATTATTTGTAATATGATTTGTTACATTCCATGTTACATTCCATTTCTAATATGAACCTGGACATATAATTGCATTGTGCAATATTAGATCTAAGGCCAGGATAGGTTCACATATAACGACGGGGTTCTTATTATCTATTTTATCTTACGTTATTTAATTATTTTAATATATTTTTTCTTATTCAATACTTTCCAATGATTCTCCTAATATAAAAATATAAATAAGTCATATATAATTAGTAGATAAGATCTAAATTAGTTATTTTAATTAAAAGACAAACTACATATGAAATAATTTTAATAAAAAATTTTTTATTATGAAAATAATTAAATAAGTTTTATCGATAACAAAATTTAAAATAATTTTATTTTCGAGGTTTCAAATATTCTATATAGGAACCTTATATATTAATGCAAAATCCTCCTAACCTATGTGTCTGCTTCGCATACTTCGTTTGGCAAATAAAAAATTCTAATTTTTCGTTTGCTTATGTGTCATCCGAGCCTAATATTTACATAATTTAATACTCTTTTTATTGTATCTTACCTAATTTAATCCTTTTATTATATTTTTCCTTATTCAATACTTTCCTTTGATTCTCATACTATAAAAATATAAACAAGTCATATATAATGAGTAGATAAGATCTAAATTAGTTATTTTAATTAAAATACAAACTACATATTAAATAATTTTAATTACAAAATTTTTTTTATTATAAAAATAATTAAATAAGTTTTATTAGTAATAGAAATTAAAATAATTTTATTTCTGGAGTTTCAAATATTATATATAGGTAAAATATGAGTTATTACAATAATCTACGTATGTAAACTAAATATTAGTAATGTATTCAGTCTAAACATAAAAATATTAAATTTTATATTCATAATTAATAAACATTGATTAGACACCAGTACAATGCAACACGATTGAGAGTATGACATCTTTTGAATATCTCAAAGTATCTAACTAATAATTATTAACGAATTTATTCTAAACATTAATATATAAAATGATATAATAATAATAATTAATAATAAATTAGATATAAGACACGAATTTAGGATGTGAAGCTTTTTGAATTTTTGTAAGTATGTAACTAAGATTATTAATGAATTTTAATTTAAACATCAAATATAAAATTATTTAGTATTATTAATAATTAATAAATAGATTAGACATGTACAAGGCATGGTTTGAGAATAAGTTATTTTAATTTTTTATTTTAGGTTTAAAACTCGGTAATTATCACAACTATTTTTTATATTTATCTTTGATGAGTCCCGTGTAATACACGGGTGTTACACAAGTATATATTAATACAAAATTATCCCAATCAATGTGTCTGTTTCGTATGATTCGCTTGGATAATAAAAAAATTTGATGCTTCGGTTGCTTATGTGTCATCCGAGCCTAATATATACATAATTTAATATTTTCCTTTTATTTTATCTTACTTAATTTAATATTTTCTCTTTATTATATTTAGCCTAACTTAATAGTTTTCTTTTATTATATTTTTTCTAATTAAAAGACAAGTTACATATGAAATAATTTTAATTACTAAAAAAACTTATTTATGAAAATAATTAAATAAATAGTATTTATAATAAGAGTTGAAATAATTTATTTTTGAAATTTTAAATATTTTGTATAGGTAAATTATGATATATTTGCAATAATTGGATTATGTAACTAAATATTAGTAATGAATTCAATCTTAATATAAAAATATATAATTATATAATAAAAAACAACGACACAATGCGAGAAGGCTTGAGAGTATGACACATTTTAAAACAAATTAATAATAATTAATTGATATAAACTAGAGACGGGTTGAAAATGTGACATCTTTTGAATTTATATAAGTATGTATATATAATTATTAATGAGTTTAATCTAAACATTAAAATATAATATTAATTAATAATTACAATAATTAATAAATTGAACAGGGCGCGGGTTGAAAACACATCCTTTCAATTCTTTATTTGTAATTTAAAACTTTATAATTAGCATCGTATACTATGTAATTTAGCTTTTTTTATAGTTCCCACACAGGATACGGGTGTTAAACTAGTATATATATATATATATATATATATATATATATATATATATATATATATATATATATAATTCAAGAATGTTAATGAAGTTATCGAATAGTCAAACAAGATATCATTAAAAAACAAAAAGTGATTATAATTAATCATAGTTGTGTACATAATTTCTAATTCAGCCAGAAAATTCCGATTAAACCTCCAGAGTAATCATAATTTTGAAAACAACCCTAATTAACTAATAATTGCATTTCAACCCAACATTTTTGAAATAATTCCCATAGAACCTCTAAATTTATCATAAATTTTGAAAAGAAACTTTAATTAATTAAATAAATACAATTCAATCCAACTTCTTTAAATATTCCCTAATTAACCTCTATATTAATCATAATTTTTGAAAACAACTCTAATTTTTGTAAAATTTCTAATTAACCCTACTTTTCGAAATAATTATTAATCAAACCCAAAATCAACTCCAAAATAATATAAATCTTATCATTTTAGGCAGTGGGGTGGTTTAACCCAATTTCGATTGAGAAATATCACCGAGCATGTGCGTATTTACACGTGTCGTGTAATTCGACCAACAACTAAAGATACGATCGATCGATTAACTTGTTCGGTTGGAAACGCGAAGCGACGAAGCGTCGTGATTTTGTGAAGGTGGCACGGGGTGCGTCTCGATATCATGGAATCACGAGGATCGAGTGTTGACTGGTAAATAAGCGTTTTTCCTTTTTTTTTAAATAAAAAAAATCGGAAAAATAGAAAATGTGTAAAATTAAGAAAAAATACTATTATTTTACGCACAGGATGGCACGGGGTGCGCCTCTATGTCATGGAACCACGAGGATCGAGCGTTGATAAGGAAATTCACGTTTTCTATTTTTTTCAATTTTAAATAAAAATTCAAAACAAATAGAAAATACGTAAAAATAAAGAAAAATACTATCATTCTACGCACGAGGTGGCACGGGGTGCGTCTCGATATCATAGAACCACGAGAATCAGATGTTGATCGTAAAATACTCGTTTTTTTAATAAAAAAACTGAGGGGAATTGTCCCCTCGATTTTTTAAAATTAAATAAAAAATCAAAAAAAATGAAAATTCTTAAAAATAAAATAAATCCTATCATTTTAGGCACGTGAGGTGGTTTGACCCGGTTTCGATTGAAGAATATCACCGGGCATGTGTGGATTTACACGTGTCGTGTAATTCGACCAACAACCAAAATACGATCGATCGATCAACTTGTTCGTTTGGAAACGCGGAGCGACGGGGCATCATGATTTTGTAAAGGTGGCACAGGGTGCGTCTCAATTTTATGGAATCACGAGAATCGAGTGTTGATCGATAATACGTGTTTTTCTTTTCTTTTCTTTTCCTTTTTGATTTTAAATAAAAAGATTCGAAAAAAATAGAAAATACGTAAAAAAAAGAAAAGAAAAAGAGTTACAATCATTTTACGCACGGGGTGTGTCTCGATGTTATGAAACCATGAGGATCGAGTGTTGATCTGTAATTACGCATTTTTTTTTCGATTTTGAATAAAAAATTCGAATAAATAGACAATGGGTAAAATTGAGAAAACACTATCATTTTACGCACGGGGTTCATCTCGATGGCATGGAACCATGAGTATCGAGTGTTGATCGTTAAATATACATTTTCTATTTTTTTTAATTTTTTTATAATAAAAAAAACAGAGGGGAGGATTTTCCCTTCGGAAAAACCGAGAGGAATTAGATCCCCCTCGGAATCCCGAGGGGAATTTATACCCTCGGTTTTTTAAATTAAATAAAAAATAGAAAAAAATAGAAAAATCTTAAAAATAAATTAAATTCTATTATTTTAGGCATGTGGGGGTGGTTTTGACCCAATTTTGATTGAAAAATATCATCGGGCATGTGCGTATTTATACGTGTCCTGTAATTCGACCAAAAACTAAGATATGATCGATCGATCAACTTGTTCGGTTGGAAACGCGAAGCGACGAAGCGTCGTGATTTTGTGAAGGTGGCACGGAGTGCGTCTCGATGTCATGGAACCACGAGGATCGAGTGTTGATCGGTAAATATGCGTTTTTCTATTTTATTCGATTTTAAATAAAAAATCGGAAAAAATAGAAAATACGTAAAAATAAAAAAAAATACTACCATTTTACGCACGGCGTGGCACGGGGTGCGCCTTGATGTAATGGAACCACGAGGATTGGATGAAAGTGCAGGTGTTGAAATTGAAGATGCAGGTGTTGAAACTGAAGAAAGTAGTGGTGACGGTTTCGGTGACTGTTCTGGTGACCTAACATCAAACCCAACACCTACTCAAGATGCTCCAGAATTAGATTCTGATTCAAATGAGGAAGATCTAACTGATCCCATTGACTTACATCATAGGGATATACCATCAAGAATACAGAGAAACCATCCCACGGGGCAAATCATTGGAGATCTCGATGAAAGAAGTACAATAAAGCGATAAATAAACTTCAAAGAGATGGTAAGGTTTGTTTGCTTGTCTACTAATTGTTCTCAAATTCGAGAATCTTTGTTTCTTACCAAAACAGAGCCCAAGCGTCTAGAGGATGCTCTTAAAGCTGAGTATATTGCATCTAGAAGTGCTTGTACACAATTGTTATGGATGAACCAAATGATAGAGGACTATGGTCTACATAGCAGAATTCTGACTATACTCTGTGATAATTCCAGTGCCATTGATATCTCAAAAAATCCAGTCCAACACTCTCAAATCAAACACATTGACATAAGGTACCACTTTATTCGAGACTTGGTTGAGAGGAAGATTATTAGTCTTGAGCATATAGGAATAGACAATCAGCTTGCTGACATCTTCACAGAGGCATTAGATTTAGAGACCTTCTCTCGTTTGAGAAGAGATTCCGGTGTGTGCATTGTCTAGTCAGTGTTAGTTTTGATGTTATGACACTTAAACTGTCATCAGTCATAACATCTATATATTTATGCATATATTTTTTATTTTTATTTTCCATACATAATATGAATGCATTGGGTCTGGTTGAAAGTGCAATAAGGTCGTGTGTTTTAATAACAATGGTGGCAAAAAGACTAACCTCTTCAATTAGGTGATTGTGAAACTTTCCCGCAGAAATTGGTTTTTCTCCCAGGTCCAAAAATAAGGGCTGTTAACAGCAATTGCTGAAGATAAGCTATTTCTCTTCAAATATATAAGAAATTGAAGAAAATCTGGATTAAAAAGGATCCAATCTTTAAACTTCACCTCATTGAGTGATTTTGACGTATCCATTAACTTGGGTTAAGGGATCTGTTTTCATTGACTTCATCTAAAGCAATGTTGGTTATAATGTCATCAGTCATGAAAAGCAACACTGAACAAGTCACTAAAACCATAATTTGTATTTTTAACCTTTCTAGGTCATGATTTTTAGGCATAAATTAGGACATTCATACTTTGAGAAGATGCCTTTTTGCTGTGTGTTCTGGTACTTGTGCTTGTGTCTTTCCTGAATTCTCTTAATCTTGTTTTGAATTTTGCTAACCAAGTGTTTCAGTGGTGTTGTAATCGGTGTATTGGACAGGTAATAAGGGGTTGATTTGGTGAGTGAAAAATTGTTTTGCAAAGGCTTTGTTCAACTATGGTGATGGTTTTTGAAAATCTAGCTTTATGTCGGTTTTATTTGTAAATAGAGTTTTGTGATTTTAATTTCAAAAAGGAGATAGTGATTTAATTAAGCTTTGATATCGTGTGCCTTATTTGAGAAGAAGTGGGCTTATTTTTAAGAAAAGAGAAATTTTGGGTCTAAAAAAAAGTAGTAGGAATAGTGGGGGGTTATTTATTCACTTTACCTTTTTCATCCCCTTCCTCTTTTTTCTACTGCATACGAGTTTTCAATATTGGCAAACTTAGGATTTTTACATTTCTTTCTCAAACTTTACTGCCTACGACACTCGATTTTGTATTTGTGGTTGCTTCCAATCTCTTGCAGGATGTTGGACTCTCCATCACCCAGCAAAGCCACGGTTATCCAAGTCAGCTACTCCTCGCTAGAAACAGACAGTGCGTCTGACTGATAAGAAAAATCCACCTAAAGTCCAAGAAGAAAAGTTCTAAAGCTGCCCAGAAAGTCGATGTTTGTTCTGGTGTTTTGTCACCAAACCTAACATCACCTACAACAGCTTCAATTTCATCTCCTAGCTCCAATTCTGATGACTATGATGAAGTTGCGTGTCAAGACGTCGAGATTGAAGACATGGAACCAGTCTCTACGAAATTCTTGACTACTAAAGCCGAAGAGCTATTTTCAGAATATGCTTCTCGTGTTGGTCCTGGTGATGGTAACACCAGTTCTAACACCGTTCACTTTTCTTCTCCAGATTGACCAGCTGCAGGCTCAAAATGGCACAGTTTTAGGCGCTTCGGGACTCATTTGTTGAGGTCATTTTGCTTTCAGAACAAAAAGAGGGAGAAGATGTAGAAGACGCGGGCGGACTAGGATGGTGATAAGGAGTTCGAGCCATTGATTGATTTGTGGTTTTCTTGTTTTAAACAATGAGTATTTATTTAGGGGGAGTTTTTAGTCTTTTGAACTTTTATTGCGCGTCTAGGTTATTTTGTCCAAAAAGGCAAAAGAGGGAGATTGTTGGGAAATTTGTTTATGGGAATTTCCTTATTTTGTTATTTGCCTTTCTTGGGCTCAAAATAAATTAGAACTCTTGATTTGTTTCCTAGATTGAGTGTAGGACTTTATTTAATTTTCTAGATTATGTTTAGGACTTGTTTTACTTATTTATCAAGTATAGGAGTCTTGTCTATTTAAAATAAGGCAAGGACGCAAGAGTTGAACGTGATTTTGGAGAACTTTGAGAGAAAGATTTTAACAGGACTTTTACAAGAGAGAGCGCAGCAAGACGACGTAAGACGAGAAGAACACGAGCAAATAAAAGACTTGAGGCGACGATAGATTTTTGAAGTTGCATAACCAACGCAGAAGATCATCACAAGTTTTGCCACAAGACTTGAAGCCACGATCTTAATCACGGAGATCTTTGGAGTTGCATAACCAACAAAAAAGATCAACATACCGAGGCTACAAGTATTTTAGTATCAAAGTTTTGATACTAGCGTTTTTCGTATATTACTTTTATTATTTTGTATTGATCTTAAACATTTTAAAGTAATATAGTTTTCGGGTTTGAATACCCAAGTTCGTAAGCACGTTTGCTTACGGACGAAATTTTAGTTGTTGTGTTCGTTTATTTATATTTATTCCGTTGCACGTTTTTTACTTTGTGTGATGTTAGTTTCGATGTTGTTAACATCGTTCTTAACATCTGTTTCCTAAAACTGCTGTTTATTACTCTGAAATTGTTTGATGTTAGTTTCGGTGATTGTAACACCGAAAACAAGATACTTATTTCAAAACCATAGGTCCTACAAAACTACATGTATGTTGATGATCTTATATTTACTGGAGATGATTTGGAGATGGTGTTTGATTTCAAGAAATCGATGATGGATGAATTCGAGATGACTGACTGATCCCAAACTTTTGTGCACCCCGTTTTAATAAATAATTTAAAAGCACGTCAGTTTGCTCGCAAGTGTACGAGGTAACTGTAGGGTGGTGAGTTTGACTCAAGTCGTATCTCTCGAGGAAACAACTGTTCGGTTTTATCGATGTTTTTCTCAATTTTAAATAACATACATATACATTTGGGGGTTTGAAAAGATTGATTTGATCATTATAAACTAAGACGATAATTTAAACTAATTAAACTAATTACTTTAAACTAGATTATCGATTATGAACTAAGCAGTATATTAAAACTGATTAAACTAATTATTCTAAATTATCAACTAAAAGCAATAACTAAATTATCGATTAACACTACGAAGATTAAAAGCTATTTAACGTATCTAAAGCATGAATTTAAGAATCTATTMCTAACATACGAATCATACCAATCTACGAACATTAACTAAGCATGAACCAAATCGCATAAATAAACTAAATTAATCAATATCCAAGATACGAGCATAAAACGATTAAACTAATTTAACTAGTCCAGCATTAACAACGAAATTAACTAAGCAATTATCTAAGAAATTAACTAAAGGTTTAGAATACTTATTGTAACTACGAAAAGCAATGAAAAGCTCCAGCTATTCCGGATTTTGAACGCTGATCTTGGTTGAAGATTGAGTTCCGAGTGCGAAATGTAAGTCTCGGACTTGTCGCTCTTCGATCCGTGATCTTCGTCTCCAAATCTTGTTATAAGATGCGGACTTATTGTTTTTGTACGCTAAAATACCCTAGGATAGTTGTATCTGTCATGGCACACCCTGAAAACTCGAAATATTAAGGGTTTATATAGGTTTTGCAAGTCTTGGCGCACAAGAAACCCTAATTTCCGAATTCTGGGCCGTCGCGTCGACGGAGCATCGGCGGAGCATCGACTGACGCGAGCAGGCGCTCGGCGGATGTCGGCAGTCCTGGTCGGCAGCGCTCGGCAGGGTGCGCGCGTCGCTGGCAGGTGCGTCGACGTTGTGCGTCGACATCGACGCTTCAGCAGCCAACGTCGACGTTGCGTCGACCTTGGTGCATCGACGTCGACGCTTCAGAACATAGCGTCGACGTTGCGTCGTCCTAGCGTCGACTGACGCGAGCATGGCTAGCGTCGACGGTACGTCGACGGTCGCGTCAGTCGACGCGACTGAGCGTCGGTCTCCGTTTCTTGATCGTTTGCTACTCGTTTCAGCGGAAAGCTTGTTCTTCTACCTTTGAACATCGAACTTCATCTTTTATGCGCTAAACTCTTCCGATTACTTAGCTGTAAGGTGAAAAATAACGAAACATCACCAAATTGCATCAATTAAGATCAAAATACGGTAAAATAAGCTGGAATTATAAAATTACGGAATTATGCTTAAATCATCCAACTTATACCAAAAACAAATATAAAAACGAACTAAAAAGCTAATAAAAATAAGGACAAATCTACTCTAATCAACTACCCCACGCTTTATTGGTTTGTTCGTCCTCGAACAAACGATAATRTCGAAGTATAACTTYAATGAAAATAAGTTCAAGRAAAMAGTCGTGCGTTGCTACATAGATAATTTTGAAAATATAGGTACAAGTCACACAACGTCAAACACTCAACCATTATTACATTGTCGCTTCAAAATAAAATCATGCTTCCTCACGAAGGGTAATATATTAGTACGCTCAAAAGCACTCAAGTATTTTCTGCATGAGACGTGTATACACTCGAATTATACAATTACAAGCACAGTAAATAAGCACAGAAAATCAATCTCTTTTTAATCGCAAATTAAGTGTGCTGTCAAAACTAAGAATCAGTAAAGGTCTTCGCTGGTTGTAATGTAAGGCTTTTTGGACGGGTGTGGGATATATAAGTCGTGTGGCTAATCGCTCACTCAACCTAATCTAATCAAGAAACAAATTTCTTCACCTCGCTCAAAAATAAAAACCTCACTTAACTCTCATAACGTAGCCTTTAAAATATAGGCTATTTCCCAACTCGCAAACCGTAAAACCGACTATAAGCTCAAACCACTTAATCACAACTCTTTTGCCTTTTAAACATAAGGCTTCATAAAATAAACAATGAAACTCAAACCTTTACAAGCGCGTAGGCAATTAATCAACACTATCCACCATCCTATTTTTTTATTTCCCCTTTTATTATTTTTTATGGGGTATTATTTTTTTATTTCTCTTTTTTTATTTTTCGGATGGTGGTCCTTAATAATAAATTCCCAATAAAAATTTCCAAGACTCAAATAACCAATAAAAATACGAACTCCTACCCCACGCTTTTAATGGGTTGTAGGGTCGTCTTAGAAACACTCATGGCTATAGGCATGGATATTTGGCTATGATTGGCTCATTCGAAATTTATAGTGGCTAAAAATATATAGATATGGCCGGAATAAGGTTTTATATGCGCCTTAACTTCATTTTCAAAGTCGACTACACACAGCGGTTCCAAAGAGATATCAAAACTGAAACTTATTCAAGCACATGCAAAGATGATAAACACTCAGGCTACTCACTGGCTTTTTGCATGAAAAATTTTGAATTGATGCTGCTTTTAAGGTTTCGTGAAAACGATTGTGTCCAAGTACCATTTTACAACATATAATAATAAATTTGAAAAATTATGCACTTATGCACGCTCAAAGACAAAAACAAATAATCATACTTAGTCAACTTCGACAGGCAAGCCATACAAACACAATTAAGCGTAGAAATAGCAATTAATCACGTTTAAGCATATAATTATTACAGACCAAGTATCAAATAAAATTACACAAATAATCGATACAAGTCATACTCGACCACCCCCCTCTCTAAAAATCCGGGCAATCTCCGGATTGCCACAAATACATCCAAAAATCAAAAAGAGGAAGGAAAAAGAAAACATCCCTGAAATAATWGTAGTCGAGCCGCTAGTCGTGATTTGTGTAATTGGCCACTTCTTCAACTTACGTGATACGAAATGCCCTAAAAGAAAAATAAAACACACAAAAACAAGAAAACAACAATATTTATGGATTTATATATTTTCTATTTTTTTTTGTTATTATTTTTTTTTATAAAGAAAGTATAAATAAAAATAAAGATAGAACGAGTTTAGAACTCGCGGGACTCATCGTCTTCGTTGTTGGTCCCGTCGACATCCATACTCGGTGTGGGGTACGCCGCCTCAAATCGCTCCTCGAGCTTCGAGATGCGAGCTCGCATCTTCTTCAAGCTCTTTCGGTTCTTGTCGTGGTTCGCATCAATCTTCTCGTCAATAATTTGGAGCTTATCGAACATCTTCACTTGAAATGCTCGATTTTCCTCGAAAAATTGCCCCCAATCGGGACTCGGGCCCGAAGTAGAACGGCGGGCTTGATCCATATCCTCGTCGCCATCATCGTCTTCGTCGTGTAGTCGAGACGAAGACCCTCCTCTAGTCGAGGACCTCACTGATTAGAGTAGATTTGTCCTTATTTTTATTAGATTTTTAGTTCGTTTTTATATTTGTTTTTGGTATAAGTTGGATGATTTAAGCATAATTCCGTAATTTTATAATTCCAACTTGTTTTACCGCATTTTGATCGAAATTGATGCAATTAGGTGATGTTTCGTTATTTTTCACCTTACAGCTAAGTAACCGGAAGAGTTTAGCGCGTAAAAGACGAAACTCGATGTTCAAGAGTAGAAGAACAAGCTTTCCGGTGAAACGAGTAGCAAACGATCGAGAAACGGAGACCGACGCTCAGTCGCGTCGACTGACGCGACCGTCGACGCGAGCCGTGCCAGCGAGCCATGGTCCGCGTCGACCGACGTAAGGTCGATGCTCTGCCGACGTGATGTTCTGAGGCGTCGACGTCGACGCACCAAGGACGACGCAACATCGACGCTAGCTGCTGAAGCGTCGATGTCGACGCACACTGTCGACGCACCTGCCAGCGACGCGCGCACCCTGTCGACCGCTCATGCCGAGCGCTGCCGACCAAGACTGCCGACACCCGCCGAGCGCTTGCTCCCATCAGTCGACGCTCCATCGACGCGACGGCCCAGAATTCGGAAATTAGGGTTTCTTGTGCGCCAAGACTCCTAATATCTATAAATACTTCATTTCTTCGGATTTGGAGGGACACACACAAGAAAGGAGAAGACCCAACACCATTATAGAGTATTTTAGCTTATAAAAACAATAATTCCACGTCTTATAACAAGATTTGGAGACGAAGATCAAGGATCGAAGTTCTACGCGCCCGAAACACCAATTTCGTGCTCGAGAGTCCATTTTCGCCCAGGATCAGCGTCCAAACTCCGGAATAGCTGGAGCCTTTCATTGCTTTCCTAGTTTCAATAAGTTTCTAAACTCTTAGATAATTTTCTAGTTAATTGCGTAGTTAAATTCTTAGTTAATTCCAGTTTTAATTAGTTTAATTGTTCCTTATGCCCGTATTTCGGATATTGATTAATTTAGTTTATTTATGTTATTTGGTTCATGCTTAGTTAATGTTCGTGGATTGGTATGATTCGTATGTTAGCAATAGATTCTTTAATTCATGCTTTAGATACGTTTTTTAGTTTTTAATATTCGTAGTGTTAATCGATAATTTAGTTATAACTTTTAGTTGATAATTTAGAATAATTAGTTTAATCAGCTTTAGTATACTGCTTAGTTAGTAATCGATAATCTAGTTTAAAGTAATTAGTTTAAATTATCGTCTTAGTTTATAATGATCGAATCAATCTCTTCAAACCCCCAAATGTATATGTATGTTATTAAAAGTTGAGAAAAACATCGATAAAACCGAACAGTTGTTTCCTCGAGAGATACGACTCGAGTCAAACTCATCACCCTACAGTTACCTCATACACTTGCGAGCAAACTGACGTGCTTTTAAATTATTTATTAAAACGGGGTGCACAAAAGTTTGAGTCACTCACTCGGGGTGCCGGCGCACGCGCGAGTGGTAGTGAAGAGGTCCCAAGCGGGCTAAGTCCGCTTCCGGCCGGATCGAACCCGAAGTGACGGGCGAGGCCAGTAATGTAAGGCGCAAACGAGAGAAGTGGTGACTTGCTTCCCGGAGTACCCTTGGTGACATTGTAAAGTCCGAGCAAAATAAGCGGGTACAACCGGACTTGACGACCTTCAACGAGGCATTGTAGAACATAAAGCTCGGCTTTGGTCGCATAGGTGGCCTCGTTTTTGCAAAGAATGATGTGGGAGAGGATCTTGTAGGCGACATAGAGGGCGTCGTCTTGAATCCTCGAGCAAGGAAACCTCTTGCAATCCCCCATGTTTCCCCCGGTAATCATCCCCCAAAAAGAGGCTAAATCGAAGCCTTGAACTCCAACCGGGTGGTCCCCTACGGTCGGGAAACCGAAAATGCTGCCGAAAACCTCCTCGTCGACAACCACATCATTCCCTCCTAGCCGACAAGAGAATGTCTCGTCGTTCCGAATCGCCAAAGTCGAGAAGAACTCGAGCATGAGTTCTCGAAAACCGGGCAAATGCATTTGGGCAAAGTACCCACATCCGAGGCCATCGACATATCGTGAAAGGTCGGTGTGGTGATCCAACCCATTCAAGGCCTCATCTGCAATTCCTTGGACGTTCAAAGTCCGGTGCGTAGCAAATCCCCATTTCCGAATGTTTTTGAACATGTCACCTTCCTTCTTGTCGAAAATTGGGAACGGTGCGTTGTATTTCCCCGAGATATCCCGTTTACCCGCTCGAGACATTATCACACAATACGAAGTTGAACGGGGATGAAAAACCTTGAAAAATAAGACTCTTTGTTCTTTGGGGAAATTTGTCAAACACTTGGCGTGCGTGTTCAACCAACAAAATATTTGAACAAAACTTGCACCAACAACTCCCAACACACAACCAATCAATCGAATTAATAGTTCCAAGATGGTTTCAAGCCAAGTACCTCGAAGATAATAATCGAATTTCGCCCGTTTCCGGAAAATTGCACGAATTGAACATTGGCCTTTTGCTTGTTCCAACTCTCTTGCACTCCGTTTTTGAGGGGTTGCTCAATCACCACTTATGTAAGGAGAACTCTGGGTTTGTGGTGTTGTGGTGCTCCAAATTCTGGAAATTCTTGAAAATTTTTGAAACACAATTATTGCAAAGGAGAGAGGAAAATAAGAAGTTTTGAAAGGGAGAAAAGTGATGAAAAAGGGGAGGGGAGGCTGTTTTTAAAGGTATTTTTCTGGGTTTCTCGCGGGTCAACCGAGCATGGGTCGGGTCGTGGGCCAAAAATCCAATTTTTAAACGTTTCTGGGCTGGTCCGCGGGTCGCGTCGACGGAGCGTCGACGCCGCATCAGTCGACGCGACAGAGCGTAATTCTTCGGTACTCTTGCGTCGACGCCGCGTCGACCGACGCAAGCAGGTGCTCGGCGTCGACGCGGGCGGATTCCTGGGCTTATTTTCCTTTGCTTGTTCGTTCAATTCTCCTCGTCCGAGTTCTTCAACTGTTCTAAACAAATAAAAATCAAAAATAATAATCAAATTAAATAGAAATAAGGTACAAAAGGATACAAATGCTCGGGTTGCCTCCCGAGAAGCGCAAATTTTAACGTCGCTTGCTCGATGCTATCTTGCTCGTTTATCTTTCAACGTACGGTGGATCTCCACACTCCACCATCTTGCAATTGCTATTCTTACCTCGTCCATCATGATAAGGCTTCAATCTATGCTTGTGAGCTTGAAAGGACGATTTGCCAATCTCATCGTACAGCGTGGCTACGTCGTACTCGTCAAATTCTTTAATCAAGAAAGGTCTGCTCCATGAAGCTCCAAAATTGGCTGGGTCATACTTACGCTCGTTATTATACAAGACTAATTCTCCAACCTCAAATTGCGAGTTCTTGGCTTCACTCGTGCGAACCTCTTCCGGTGTCTTCTTATTTCTCGCCCAATCCTCGAGATATGCTTCGCCCTTGTGTTGTTCGCGCGAAAATTTTTTGTTAGGGCCGAGGGAATTGTGCCTTGAACGATTTATTGGTGGTTTCAACTCCACCCTCTGCCCAAATTTGTGCGAACACTCCTCACCAAAATTGTCTCCAAATTCTGCCACGATGTCGCGTATGTCGATTCCTAGTAACTCGATCAAGTCTTCTCCACTTAAGTGCATATGCTCTTCAAACTCGTCGTGTTTCTTGCTTGAATCGACTCGTTTATCCCCTCCCTCGGTAGAAAATCCGGCGTCGTCCCCATCGCTCAGTTTGTTCAAAGTCGCGATTTCTCGTAACTCGTTTACGCATGAAGTAACGGGATCAATGAATGAATCATCCTCTTGCATGATAGGGGAGGGACTGTGTTGAATATCTCTTAAAGAAAACGTCACTGTTTCGCCCAAAATAGTCATGGTCATCCTTCCTTTGTGAACATCAATTAGCGTATGGGAAGTAGACATAAACGGGCGTCCCAGTAAGATGGTATGCTCAGTACCTTCAGTCGGTACCTCGCCGACGTCCATAACCACAAAATCAACTGGAATTACGAGCTCTCCCACTTGCACTAAAACATCTTCGACTACCCCCAAGGGTCGTCGGGTCGAGCGATCGGCTAATTGTAGGCGCATGGTCATCGGCTTAAGTGGTCCAAGATCAAATGCTTGATAAAGTGAATATGGCAGTAAATTTATCCCTGCTCCAAGATCTAACATTCTTATCGCTTTTTGTCCATTGGCCAACGGAATAGTGATGCAAGAACTTCCAGGATCGCGTTCCTTGGGTGGCAATGGCTTCTTAAAAATCGCGCTAACCTCCTTTGGTAATGGAACGTATTGATTCGTCGCCAAACGTCTCTCTCTTGAAGCAAGCTCCTTAAAGAATTTTACGTAGGCGGGCATTGTTTTTATTACTTCCAAAAGTGGTAGGTTGATGTTGACATTCTTCAAGAGGTTGTATAGCTCCATGAACCTCTTGTTCTCTTTCGCCGGGCGCAACCGGCTCGAAAAAGGAACAACATCCTTAATTTGCGTCGTCGATTGCTTCGGCAGTGATGCTTTGTCTTTGCCAAGGGTGTTGCTCGGAATTGTCCCTTGAATGGAACCAGGCACGTATCTATTGGTGGATTTATGTATCTTGTCCACTGGTTTAGGAACAAGCTCCTCATCTTGGTTCTCTATGCCATTGTCGATCTTCTTCCCACTACGAAGGACGTGAACCGCCGATGCTTGCTCCGGTTGGCTTGGTAGCTTGTCTTTCTCCTTATTTGACTTAGCAATATCAGTTGTTATTTGTCCCATAGTTCTCTCCATTCTATCCATGTTTTTAGCTAGATCATGCACAATACCGGAAAGATGGTCAATTCCGCTCACCTTCTTCGAGAGTTCATCAATCTTTGCGTTCACCTTCGTAAGTCCCTCTCTATTGCTAATCATCTCGGCCACTTGATTTTGCTGCCAAACCAACAGCTGATCATTTGGTTGAGTCGCATTAGATGTCTTTCCTTGCGTATGAAAATTGTTTTGTGGTGGCGGTACTGGTGGTGCTTGAACATATTGTGGCGGTGGATATTGTGGATCAGGTGGCATATGATTTGGATTTCCAGGGGCCCACTTGAAAAGAGGATTATCACGTTGTGGTGTGTATTTCTTTTGATTCGAATAATTTTGGATCGCGTTAACATCCTCATGTTGCTCAATGTTGTTTGGGCACACATCCGCCGAATGCTGGGGAGATCCGCACTGGTTACATGTTACTGCCATCCTTTGTGCATTGGCCTTGCTAGCTCGCTCGGCTTTCCAAGCAGATAATTTCTCGTCAAAAATCTCCTCACATTTCGCCTTCACTAACTTGCCGTCATCTAAATCAGGATCAGGGATGGAAACTTCGTTAACCCTCATTTTACGAGGCCGAGAGTTGGTCTGTCTAGACTTCTCGCTTTGCTTTTCCAACACCTGTCTTGCCTCGTGTGCTGTCAAATCTCCAAAATCTCCTCCCGCTGCTATCTCTACCTCTCGTTTCCCATGGTCCAATAAACCATCGAAATAGAACTGGTTAGTCATCTCCGGAGAATAGTTGTGATGGGGGCACGCTTGCAAAAGTGTCTTGTAGCGCTCCCATGTTTCATGAAATAGCTCTCCATCCAACTGTTCGAAAGTAGAAATTTGCCTCCGAAGATGGCCCGTTGTTTGGGCCGAATAGTATTGATTTAGAAACTTCTCGCTGATCATATCCCAGTCAGTCAACGAACCAGGCTCTAGGGACAGTAGCCATGACTTCGCCTTATCCTTCAAGCTGCACGGAAAACAAATCATTTGCACTTCCTCTTGATTAAGTCCATGTACTACGAATCGGCCAACTTCATCAACAAAATAGTTTAAAAACGCTAAGGGGTCTTCATGCGCGTTCCCATGAAAGGTTGGGAGTAGGTTGAGCTGATGCGGCTTAATCTCCACTGTCCTTGCTGTAGGTCCAAGAACGATGGCTGACCTAAAAGGTACAACCTTTGGACGTGCTAGGTCGCGCTGTCTAAGTGCTCGATCTCCCCTTGGTTCTCGAACTTGGTCATATGCTCTCTCGTAGTGGTCTTTATGCGTGTAATGGTGCTCGCGCTCGTATCTCCTTCCGAAATTATTTTGCTCGTAACCACGATCTTGGTTTTCCAACCACTCGTTCACGTGCCGTTGATTGTTCATATAGGCGTTTCGCTGCAAAACATCCTCGTTCCTAAGTGCCACGTTCTCGATGTTGTGCTGACGCACGACATTGTCGTTCATCTCTTCGTTTTGCCTCAAATTCTCCATGTTGAGTGGGTGATTGACTATGTTGTGATGCTGGTTAACTCCTTCGTTTCTCCTTTCGTCACGTCTAGAAGAATGTGACTTGTTTGGTTCACTACCATACCCAGTTTGATTGGGGCGTGGTGGTGATCTCGGTGGTGAATTGCCGTTTCGAACCGAATGTGCTCCTAACATAATGTCGGGAACTTTATCGCAAGCAAAATCAGTTGCTGTCGAGGAATTGTCCTCGGGAATAAGAACGGGTCTTGGTCTTGGCGGATTTGAACGGTGAATGTTGTCAATGAATGGTACAAGGTCGCGTTGAAGTGATCGCCTTCCTTGCATAAACTCAACAACACGTCAACGTACCAAATGGCAAAAACCAAGTAAAAGCAAATAAAATAATAAATTAAACAGAAAATAAAACGAAAAACATCTTTAATTCCTACTCGTTGCTTCCCCGGCAACGGCGCCAAATTTTTGATCCCAAACTTTTGTGCACCCCATTTTAATAAATAATTTCAAAGCACTTCAGTTTGCTCGCAAGTGTACGAGGTAACTGTAGGGTGGTGAGTTTGACTCAAGTCGTATCTCTCGAGGAAACAACTGTTCAGTTTTATCGATGTTTTTCTCAATTTTTAATAACATACATATACATATGGGGGTTTGAAAAGATTGATTTGATCATTATAAACTAAGACGATAATTTAAACTAATTAAACTAATTACTTTAAACTAGATTATCGATTATGAACTAAGCAGTATATTAAAACTGATTAAACTAATTATTCTAAATTATCAACTAAAAGCAATAACTAAATTATCGATTAACACTACGAAGATTAAAAGCTATTTAACGTATCTAAAGCATGAATTTAAGAATCTATTTCTAACATACGAATCATACCAATCTACGAACATTAACTAAGCATGGCTTGGATATTGGATATTGGTTAATTTAGTTTATTTATGCGATTTAGTTT
>BMAC01000172.1:419907-438932 GCA_014905375.1 Phtheirospermum japonicum
CTTCCTCTATTTCCTTGTCTTAGTTGTAGTGGGGCTTGATTGTTTGGTGGTTGATTATGACCTCCAAGGTATCGTGGCTCGCTTCCATACTCTCCCCGATGACTTTGGAAAGGTAACTCATTGTCCAGTGCTTCCAATAACTCATCGTGTCCGCTTCCATGACTAGATCGTCCCGCCATGGATTTGGGAATCTCGTCACACACAAAATTCGTATCTAAAGAAGAATCGCTCTCGAAAACTAGTTCGGGTCTTGGTCTCGTTGGAAGTGTGCGGTGGATGTCGTCGAAGAATGGCGTAAGATCGCGTCGAAGTGATCGTCTACCTTGCATACACTCAACAACGCATCAATGTACCAAGTGGCAAAAATCCAAAGCAAGTGCAATTATACAAATAACGACGAAATATAAAATGAAATGAAAAACATCCTTAATTCCTACTCGTTGCTTCCCCGGCAACGGCGCCAAAATTTTGACTCAAACTTTTGTGCACCCCGTTTTTAATAATTAATTTAAAAGCACGTCAGTTTGCTCGCAAGTGTACGAGGTAACTGTAGGGTGATGAGTTTGACTCGAGTCGTATCTCTCGAGAAAATAACTGTTCGGTCTTTTCAATGTTTTTCTCAATTACGAATAACTTACATATACATTTGGGGGTTTGAATAGATTGATTCGATCATTATAAACTAAGACGGTAATTAAACTAATTATTTTAAACTAGATTATCAATTACGAACTAAGCAGTAAACTAAAGCTGATTAAACTAATTATTCTAATTTATCAACTAAGAGTAATAACTAAATTATCAATTAACGCTACGAAGATTTAGAACTAATTATAATATCTAAAAGCATGAATTTAAGAAACTATCGCTAAGCAATTGAATCATACGAATCCAAGAACCATTAACTAAGCATAAATTAAATTGCATAAGTAAACTAAATTAACCAATATCCAATATCCAAGCATAAGAAATAATTAAACTAATTAAAACTAGAATTAACTAAGAATTTATCTAAGCAATAAACTAGTAAATTATCTAAGAGTTTAGAAAACTTATTGAAACTAAGGAAAGTAATGAAAAGCTCCAACTATTACGGAGTTTGAACGCTGATCTTGGGCGAAGATGGATTCTCGAGCGCGAAATCGGTGTTTCGGGCGCGTAGAACTTCGATCCTTGATCCGCGTCTCCAAATCTTGTTATAAGACGTGGATTTATTGTTATTGAATGCTAAAATTCCCTAGGATAGTGTTGTGTCTTCGTGTCCTCTCTGTATTGTCTCCAAAATCCGAAATAATGAGGGTTTAAATAGATATTAGAAGTCTTGGCGCACAAGAAACCCTAATTTCCGAATTTTGGGCCGTCGCGTCGACGGTGCGTCGACGTAGCGTCGACTGACCCGCGCTGGCACTCGGCGGGACTCGGCAGACTTGGTCGGCAGCGTTTGGCAGGTCTGGTCAGCAGGTGTGCGCGTCGGCTGGGCAGGTGCGTCGACGGGGTGCATCGACATCGACGCTTCAGCAAGTTGCGCCGACAATGGTGCGTCGACATCGGCGCTTCAGTAAGTTGCGTCGACATCGACGCTTCAGCAAGTTGCGTCGACGGAGCGTCGACTGACGCGGTCATGACTCGCTGACATGGCTCGCGTCGACGGTTGTGTCAGTCGACGCGACTGCACGTCTGTCTCCAATTCTCGATTTTTTGCTACTCGTTTCACCGGAAAACTTGTTCTTCACTTCTTGAACATCGAACTTCGTCTATTACGCGTTAAACTCTTCCGGTTACTTAGCTGTAAGGTGAAAAATAACGAAATATCACCTACTTGCATCAATTACGATCAAAATGCGGTAAAATAAGTTGGAATTATAAAAATACGAGATTAAACTTAAATCGACCAACTTACACCAAAAACAAATAGAAAAACGAACTAAAAAGCTAATAAAAATAAGGACAAATCTACTCTAATCAATATACTCCCTTGATTTGTAAAAAATTTATATTGATTTATAATGATTTCCATATTTTTTTTAGAAAATAAACTCGGTGTGATTATCGTATTGATCTATGAAAATTGTACATTGATTTATACTGATTTCTATATTTATTAGATTACTTTATAAACGGTTATAATTATCAATTTACATATTCAGTTAATGCATATGAAATCAATTACTTCGCATCCTATATATATAATAATTAATCACTTCCCACATGAATAAATACATCCTATTATCAGTGTAATTACCATAAATATGTAAATTAATTCATAAATGTTTCAATATATAATTATCAATTTACTTCCTTGATTTGTAAAAATCTTATATTGATTTATACTGATTTTCATATTTTTTTAGAAAATAATCTACGTTATGATTATTATATTGATCTATGAAAATTGTACATTGATTTATACTGATTTCCGTATTTATCAAATTACTTTATAATTGGTTATAATTATCAATTTACTTATGAAATTAATGCATATGAAATCAATTACTTTACATCCTATATATATAATAATTAATCACTTACTATATGACAAAATACATCCTATTATCAGCGTACTTACCATAAATATGTAAATGAATTCATAAACGTTACAATATATAATTATAAATTTACTCCCTTGATTTGTAAAGAGTTTATATTGATTTAAAATGATTTCCATATTTTTTAGAAGATAAACTGCGGTATGATTATCATATTGATATATGAAAAGTTTACAATAATTTATAATGATTTTCATATTTATTAGATTAGTTTATAATTAGTTATAATTATCAATTTACATATGAAATTAATGCATATGAAATCAAATACTCTATACACTAGTAATATTCTTTCATATGGTAAAAATGCATATTATCCTCAATTGATCAATTCCTAAATTTACGATAATCAAATGGAAAATTGTGTTTTTCATATACATAATTTGGTATATTTAATTTATAATCTCTCTTTTATTTTTATTGTATCCAATTACAACATCATTTAAATCTTTCATGGATAATATTATTTTCTAAATAATTATATTTATAAAAAAAAAATTTAACAATTAGAAGTTTTCTCCCCCAAGAAATAAGTAATTTATCGCAATATACTCCACTACAAACAACTTAGTTAGTTTGTTTCAAGTATCTACGTTTAGTATTTTGTAAACCATTTATTTTAATCAATTATCTAAAAAATTGAATCGAACATTTAGATTGTACAAGTCATCTATATTTTAAATAAATTTGACAAATAATTTATTCGTCTTCGTTCGTAATATATTTAAACTATTTTTTTTTTCAAAAAATCTCATCTATTTCAACCTGTTCCAAGTGTTTTTTTGAATTTTTTTTTTTAATGATTCTCTCCCTGTGTATTTTGATTTTCAAAATTGGCGTGGTCATTCATGGCCACTTCAGATGAGCAAGAGTTCTGACAATGTCGAATTCCAATTATCTATCAAATTTAATGACGTGAGGATCATTGTTCACCAAGTTATCTAATAAAGTGCAATTGGTGAAAGAAAAACAAATATCAAAAGAATATTGGTAATTTGAAAAATAACTTGGTCTTTTTGTAATAAAGGCTAAAAGCCCCCAAATGATGTTTTTTGTAATAATTAACCTTAAAATTAATTTCATTTACTAAGTAAAATGAAATGGACGATTTTAGACCTTTGAAGGTTTTACTAAACAGAAATAATATGTTATTGATATCCTATTAGTATATTTTTTGTATTTATTTATACAGATTTGCTTCAACTACAATTTGAAGTAATATTCTAATCTTATTTTAATAGAATTTATATAATTAAACTATTCTCAATTATAAAATCTCCGTTTATATATCAGCCTATTCCATGAACTTTCTCCATTTTTTTTGAAGATTCACTCTCTGTGTACTTTGATGTTCGAAATTGGCGTTCATATTCTTAGCCAGTTGAAATGAGTAAGATTAATGACAATGTCAAATTCAACATCAGTTTGGAATTATTTATCTAATATAATAATATTAAAATCGGAGATCAATTGGTGTTTATTTATCGTGGTGGATTGGTATTTGATGTAATCATTTTCTCCCAATTGGTATTTAATAATATTCCTAAACGAATCTCACTCGACTTCAAATATAAATTAGATACAATATATGATAATTTCACAAAATTATTTTTTAAAGTTATATATAAATATATAGTTTTTAAAATATGAAATCCTTTTCTGTTTAAACTGGTTTGGAAACCTTTTGAATTAAAGCAATATTTGAAGGAAAAAAATCTTAATGGAATTAATGGCATTTGCATTGTAACCGATTTTCTAAACACGATCAAGTGCTCAGAAATTCTCAATCATATTTTGAGGTTAAAAATCGGACCTTTGGTTATGTTAATTCGAAACATGGTTCAAGTTTCAAGATTATGCAATGGTGCTAGAATAGTTGTTACCCAACTTGAAGATCGCATTATTGAAGTAAAGATTGTGCCACGAACTAATGTTGGGACGAAGGTTTACATCCCACACATGACATTGAGCCCTTCAAATAGTAGGGTTCCGTGCAATAACCTCTGTTCTAAAAATCGCCCTAGGCGCTAGGCGCCACCAATCCACCTACGATTTTCAAAAATCGGCCAAAGAAATCGTCGGGCACCCCAGGCGCTGCCTAGGCGTCCCAGGCGCCGCCTAGGCGTCAGACCAGTTTTTTTAAAAAATTTTTATGGCCTGAAACGACGTCGTTTTTGGGCCTATTTTTTTGATTATTTTGATTTTATAATATATGTTATGATATTTTTATTTGACTAATGAACTTATGGATGTATGTTGTTTTGAAATTTGAATCGAACAATAACTTTAAACTTGTGAATTGTAACTTGTGATTATTACTTTTAGTTTTGAATTGTCATAAACTTTATTGTGTAGCAGGTAGTATGTTGAAATATTAAATGGTTGGATATAATGTTGTAAATTGGGGTATTTATTCACAAATTCTAGGCCCCGCCTAGGCCCCACTTAGGCGTCCTAGGCGCTGGCCTGAAGCCTAGCAACCGCCTAGCGATTTTTAGAACACTATAAACAAGAGTTAGGGTCAAACTCTTTCAAATGTGGATTTGTATTTGTTAATAAGACGATAAATGTTGTTTATAAGGAATCTTTCAAAAATCTCGATTGAAAATATGAATATTTTGTATTTAAAATTTGGATATTTTATATTATTAAATAAATTTTTTGATTTAAATTTTTTTTATGTGTTTATTGGGTAAGCCCGCGTAAGCGCGGGTATCAAACTAGATTACGTAAGTAAATACATAATCCTAGTAAGACGTAATAAAAATTCAATCTTATTTTCTAATATTTATACTACATAATCCTTATACTGTAAACCGTAGTACACAACCCAAAGGGCAATGTTTGGGCCACTAACTCTTGAGTTACAAGATTCAAAATCAATGAAACACATTGAAAAGTCATTTTGCTGAATAGAATGTCACGGTGCCCGAATCCAGGATTATGCGTGAAAAGGCGACCATGACTCGAGGAGGGGGCGTGCGGTGAGTGGTGCCGCACGCCCATAGGATGGTTGGGCGATGGGCGGCCGGGAGTGCCAGCCCGTCTCGAAAGTATTGTCGGCCTGCCGAAGTTAAGGCATGTTCCTAAGGACATGAGGCAGCTCCCCACCAAGTTTGGTGTCATTCCGAGTCCGTTTGGGCAAGGAAATAAATAGGCGAAGACGGACAACCGTCCTGCGTGCAGGCAGGGCGGAGATGCGACTAGGAACTTTCAAAGGTAAAATGGTTTATGGAAAAGCATGATAAGCGGACTATGAGTTAGTTACATATCGATAGGCTGCTTTGGTTGCAAAAAAACACGAAGTCAACGACATGAAATAATATATCAGTACAACAAAATAGGAATAACACGAAGTCAACGAATTATATAAAAAGAGTTTTCAACACTTCAGGTTCAAAAGCTTAACAAACAAAATAACAACTGTAATACTTAAAAGATAAAAACCAAATAAGATAAATAGCAGCGATAGAGTAGAAATAAAACACAGAGTCTGGTAGATATTATTAATAAGAAATGGGGTGATCGCAGGTGGGGCATGACTTTGACTTGCTGTTGTCTTTGAGCAACCATCGGAGAATGCAATGGTAATGAAAATTGTGTTGGCAATCTTCAAGCGTAGCTATCTGGGCCCCGATAGTGGGCTTATGCTTACAGAGAGGACATACCTCCATACCAGACAGCGCACAACTAAGGGTTTCATCTACCACTCTGTATGAAAGTAGCAGTCCCCTCAAGAAAAACAGAAGCTCGCTATCAAAAACAGAAGGTTTGACTTCAACTAGATCATTATCTTGGATCAGGTTTGCCGGGTACAAGTGTTCTGCTCTGATAGCCCTGTCAAAGGCGTCACAAATCGGTTCGCCCACTTTTTGCACCGTGCAAACGTCAAGCTCGATAGCGATGGGGATGAGTCGGAGCGAGGGGTCAGCCTTCTCCTTTTGTCTGGCAAAAGCCAAGGCCTCACGAGCCAATCTGAGTCGATGATCTCATCCGCACCACCTCCATCACTCCTTCTCACCACGAAGTAAGTTCTATTCTCGAACACGAATTTGATATTGGGTTTCAACTCGTATGAACTATACCTTGCAATCATTGATTTGTCCAACCAAAAACGATACCGATACTCGTATCCGTTTCTGCTGCCCGTTTGGAAGATTGGTTTTGGAAATTTCTTGCACTAACCCTAATTCAACCCTGGGCTGGGAGAATGAATTTATAAAATTTATATGTAAACCTACTTGGTTGTGGACTGGCCTCAGGCCTATGTATATGACGGTTCACACATGGGCCGGTCTCCCACTTCCAAAAGGAAGGACGTGCACCAAGACGGCCCATTTGGCTAAGATGCAAACAATTAAAGTTCCTTGTGAATTTCTCTCTAATATTATTTGTATCTCGGGTGGATAGATAGTCGAGTGTTTCTAACTCAACAAATCTTTCTAACTCATTTCATATCGTATTTTCATTAGCATTCACTTTGTTAAATATTCTAATGAAAATAATTTATTCTATTTAATTAAATATATTTTATTCAATTTAAATGATCAAAACTATCCCTACGCCTAAAATAATAATAATAATGATGATGATGATGGCGTATGGAATTTTGCTCCACATATAATAAGTAGTATGGAATTATGATCGGTGTAGTATGTTTTTGTTTTGAAAATATTGTGTAGTATAAAATTATCTTGTGCAATTTAATATAAAATTTGACAGTTCAATCAAACATTTTGGGAAAAAAAAAAACTACATAATATAGTTGTAATCTTGTAGGGTTAGTATGTAATTTGATAATAGTAGTATGAGATTTAAAATGTAATAGTATTTTTATTGATTTTTTGAATTTTAGTAGAGTTATAAATTTGATAATGGTAGTATGAATTTTAAAATATAATCGTATGAAGTTTTATTGATTTTGTGAAATTTTAGTATGAAGTCTACAATATCAGTTTGAATTTCATATATATTATAAAATTGAAATTTAAAAACATAAAACTATGGGGGTGAAAAAAGGTTGTAATTTAGTGTAGCATATTGCATAAAGTATTTACATGATATAGTATGAAATCTCACGGTGTAGTGTGAAATTTTTCTTATAATGATTAAAAGTATAAAAGTTAGTAGTATGGAATAACGACTGTATACAATATAAGTATGAAATTGCAGTATGTAGTATGAAAATGCACAATGTAGTATGAAATTGCCTTTCACGGTTGGTGACAATGATATGAAAATATCATGTAATAGTATGAATTTTGGTAATATTAAATGTTGAATAAAGAAAAAGAAAATTGAAAGGGAAAAAAACCCATTAATAATGGTAAAGTAGTATTCTTATGTAGTAGTTTGGATTAAATGGGGAGATAATTGATTGTATGGGAAATTAATATTTTCAATAAAGTATATAGGATAAAACATTTGCCTAATGGATAATATAGGAATTGCCCCATAAATAAATCCTATTTTTGAATTAAAAAAATGTACTAAAAGCTACTTTTTGAAATTTACCTTAAACCCATAATAATTAACATCACTCTTCAATCAATTCATTCACAATTTATCAATATTATTTCACAATCAAATTCAAAAAGTCACACATACTTTCACTTTCTTTCAAATTCCAATCTATCTTCATTTCTTTTTCATTTTTCATAGACAATTCGAGTTCAGATTTATCATCCTCCTATTTCGAACAATCACTCAAGCTCGTACATGATTCATTTGTCGATAATATACTTTCGTACGACCCACTACCTGTGAAACATGATTATGTAAGGGTAATGATATTTCGTAGAGAGAGAGAGAATTAAGTTCTCTATGTCAATATACAAGAAAAGAAAAGGATCGAGAACGTATAGTAGGGGTGGAAAGATTATTCAAAAATTATTTTACCGTAAATTCTTTAGCGATCGAGATTTTCGAAGGCGACTCGCAATGAGCAAACCATTATTTTTGATAATCAAGGAGAATTTAAAAAATCAATTTTTTCTACTTTATACAAAGTAGGGGTGCAATTAGTCGTCTTAACTTGTCAACACTTCAAAGTCTCACCTGTTGTCTGAATACTTTCGTATGATGTTGTCAGTGATGCCATTGCTGAATACTAAACCTGCATCGACAGCAATACAATGCTTGAATATGTTTTGTCAAGCTGTTTACGAGTTGTTCTCTGAAGAGTGCTTGAGGCAACCAACTTCGACAGACGTTTCTCATCTTAGTGTCGATAATGCTCCAAGATAATCTCCTGGAGTGCCAAAAAGTATCGAGTGTATGAATTGGGCATGAAAGAATTGTCCATCTACCTGAACGGGACAATACCAAAGCGGTCACGAAAAAGTGTCTTCAATCATTTTGCAAGCAGTTGTTTCAAAAGACTTATTAACTTGGCATGCCTACTTCGGCGTAACGAGATGCAACGACAACATTAATGTGTTGCAGAGGTCAAATGTATTCACGAACCTTGCAAAAGGTGAAACTCCTCCATACGTTGTGAAGAATATAACTTGGGATTATTTTCTTATTGATGGTATTTATCCCACTTGAGCATCATTTGTAAAAATCATCTCTCACCCAATCATACAAGGTCTTTGCACGATATCAAAAGGCAGTCAAAAAAGACTTTGAGAGGGCATTTGGTTTGATAAGCACTTTAGCATATTATGAAAGGTACATCGTGAAAGATCTCGCATGTGGGGTTCAATCGACTTGGGTTATATCATGAAAGCTTGTATCATTTTACGTAACATGATTGTGGAGGACGAGCGAGAGGATACAATCGAGGTTCGGAATTTGCTAACTCGAGATTGTGAATATGTACCGGATGTTGCTCCTTTGAGAAATTCAGTCGAAGAGTTCAACATTTCTCGAGTGACGAGTATTCGAAACAAAAAATTTCATTATAAGCTTTAAAAGTGCTTGCTTGAACATGTTTGAGAATTACATGGAAAATCATAAATTTGAGATTGTTTCTAATTAGTAAATTAGAATTTTTAATGATTTTAATTGGGTATTGTAATATTTTAAATTATTTAATTACATTTAATACTCCTAATTATTAAATTATTATAATCTCTTAATTATTTAATTATTTGTACTTTTAATTATTTGTAAGTTTTGTAATTATTTTAAATTACTTTTAATGTTCTCATTATTTTATTTATTATTTTTATTAAAAATAAAATAAAATAAAATAATAATTTTATGTGATATCACATTACCATTAACACTGCTGACATTACATAACTTTCATCTAATCACTTTCGCTGGACATTACTTTTCCTCCTATCACCTCTCCAATAATAATTTAGCATTGTACATGCTCTAATATTGTACCAAACAAACACAAAAAGCCAGCGCTTAAAAAACTTCATGTAAAAGATAAATCATCACTTTCAGAACAAAAACTAAAAAATCATCACCGCATACAAAACACCTCGCCCTACAATCGAAATCAAAAGCCAATTGCGGATCAAGTCCTTATCTCTCGCCCCAGCCAATCCAAAGCCGGATACGCAAAATACATCACCAAAAACGATGGGATCGCAAACACAACCGTAATAGCCAAGTAAAGCATCAGCACAGCCCCACTCACGGGTATAGCAAACACAACAATCAGCAGCAATACAACCAACGGGAACTTAGCCGTCATCCGAATGAAAATATCGAGTGATTTGTGGAGCGACAACTGGAGCCTCTCCGAACCGTCGTTACTACTATCGTGCGGGTTCGGACGACCCAAGCGGTGGGGCCCACATCTCCTATTTATAACCGAGCCGCACCGTGGAGACCACGTCTGCTGTCGGTCTCTGGAAGGTGTTTGCACCCTGTCCCCGTTTCGGCTCTCCACCATCCATAAAAGGAAGAAATTCTTGCTTGGGAATTTGAGATTGCCCTTGTAGAAAAGCCGGAAAGTCAGGAAGTTGCACCAGGGGCAGGAAACGAAAAACGGGACTTGGATTTGTTGGGCCGAGAATTTAAAAGTGGTCCAACTGAGGCCGAGGATGCAATTCTTGCAGAGAGTGTGCCCGCACCATAAGACGTAAGGGACGTTCTCAACGATGTTGAAAGATTCCCAGCAAATTGGGCATTCGAGGCCCTCGTCGATGCTGGCGTTAGACGAGGTCTCATCGTCTGAGAAATCGTGACAAGCTCTCGCTAGCTCAGCGGCGATGTTCTTTTTGTTACGCCCAAAACCTGGAATGGAATGCGATATGGATCTCCACATGATGTCGACCCGATATTAATTATAAAACCGGAGCAAGCGGCACAAATAGAAACCTGAGTGTTGTGGTCGAGAAATCCATGTCTTTTGATGCTTAATAGCTTAGCACAAGTTTATAAACCTTTAAAAAAAAAAAAATTGGTTAGAATAATCTAATTAGATATAAACCATTACACTGTTGAATGATTACTGATTGAAACAGTGAGTCATTGACTTTAAGTATTTAAATTGCAAATCTAATTACACATCCAAACCTGCAACACGCCCAAATTTTTATTGGCAAATCAACAATTTTCAAATCCTGCAATAATATTTAAAATATCATGTCAAATATTGTTACATTTGTATTCTGAATGTCTCGTCTGAACAATATATGGCAATCAGTAAACAATACAAACCAATAATCTAAATCTGATAGAAAAAAATCGATTGAAATTGCACGATAACAAATGCACGATCAAATTCCTATAGAACTACATAAGTTTCTTAATTAGATCACCGTGATCAGGGTGCAATTTCTTCAAGCGTTTATCAAAAAATTAAAAATAAGATAAAAAAATCATTCGGATAATACATGAATGGGTATTAATAACAACCAAAATCGATCGTTACGAAAGATCGCCAGTGTCATAACACGCAATACAGCTCCAAAATTTATGAAAAAAGATGAAATCTGACCTTAATTTGTGAAAGGGCTTGCATGGAAACGTGAAGGATCAGAAAGCTGCTGGGGTTTGAGAATAACGCCACAAATACCGAATTTTCGAGGAGTGTTTTATTGGCAAAAGAGATCAGAAGGGAGAGAAATAGGCTTTTTTTTCTCCCTCTCCTCTCTCTTTAGTTTCGAGGAATTATAATTTCGAGCATATTTTTACCTGTTCATCAAACACTAACGACGTCGTTTCTTATATGCTAAGACCATGTATGGATGTATGATTGTATTCTATATCCAAATTTTCAATTTCTACTACTAAAAAATGTTTTTGGCTTGAAACGTTATATTTACATATTAAATATGTTGGGTCCCGCAAATTTTGATATTTGCATGAAAGAAACATATAAAATTTATTGTTTTAATTATATTAACTAACTTCTCTTAATCTTGGCAAAATAGGAAGTCTGCTTTCGATCTAGAACAAGAATAATAATTATTAGAAGTAGTAGTAGTAAATTTGGGATCACAAAATTTTGTTATTATTTTTGTCCTTGCTATCTTGATATTAGTCTAATCACATAAAGTGATTAAATATGGTATTTTAGTCTTTTATTTATTACTAATATTAAAAAAAAAAAAAAAGATCTGGAATGGACAAAAGAGATTACAAGTCTATTTAGGAAGAAGGAAGGCGTAAATTTTTTCCCCTTCCAACTGGATAGCAACATTTCTCATTTTTCAGCAGATTAGGAAATACATTTAATATACATTCCAAAAGCAAAATAATACTATACATTATTCTCATTATACTAATATTTACACCTCACAAATTAATTAGGTCATTGAGTATTCCATGAAGCAAATCCATCATTAAATTAGAACCTGAAACGAAAAGAGAAATAAATACACACCTTAAACTTACAAATGTGACGGGGAGGAGGAGAAATATGGTTATCAAATAGAGAAGAGGGTAGCAACTTGGCCTAAAAATGTGAAATATAAAAAAGTAACTATTGTTTTCTTTACACAAATATAGTTAAATATTTTATAAAATTAATTCAATTACTATAATATATTATTAATTTTTTATTTCCACATACTCTTAATTAATACTCTTTCTCGTTTCTTAATAAGTGTTATTTTAGAATTTTTGTGCAAAATTAGGGAACATAATATTTTACCAACATATCCTTAATCAATTAATAATATTCTCATTTAATTACTTTCATTCATTCCCTTTAGTTATTATATTACCATAAATTTGTTTATATTTCTTAAAATAAGTGGGGATAAAACTGGAATAAAATCACTACAAAAAACACGCTTATGCTAACGGCTAAATCCGTCAGAATTCCGTCCATGATATGGAATATTGACGGCCTCCTGACGGATAATGGCCATCAGCATTATTGTGGTCAAGATTGCAGCATCCTGACGGGAAAATATTCCCGCCAACATTCCTGGCAGATTCCTTGACGGTCATACTCGCCAGGATATGGCCACCTGTATTCCTGGCGGGTCCTTCCCGTCAGGAATATCGAATGCTATCCTGGCGGGTTTTAGCCGTCAGCATTTCAAGCGGGCGTGGCCGTCAGCATTACTGGCGGTTAGGCCCGCCAGGAATAGCTGCTATCCTGGCGGGTTTGTCCTTCAGCATTGCTGGCGGGTTATTTGCGGGTAATTTCCGTCAAAAAGTCTATTATTAAATTTTTTGATATATTAAATAATAATTAAATTAAAAATAATAAACAAATAAAATTTTAGATAATTCAAAATAAACTATCCACTAATTAAAAATCAAAACAAATAATCCAATAACTAAAAATCAATTCATCCATCGAATGTATAAAAAAGATCCTAAATTATCCATCCTTATCTAACTATGACCACCATCCGGATCAGGGGGAGGCTGACGAGATATGGCCCGAGCAACAGTTTCTTCAATCTGCTGACGGAGCGTCAACTGGGAACGCTCATGCTCCTCACGGATCCGCTGAAACTGCTCAAACTGCTCCTGCTGGGACTGCACCTGCGTCTGCAGCTAACGAATATCGGCGGTGGAGGTGGAAGAAGTACTGCAGCCCTTCTGAGTCTTCCCGAAGCATCCAAAGCCATAGCTTCGACCTTTCCTATTCCCGACAACCTATAGGTAGACCTCGTTCGGGTCTACCTGAGGGCTGCTATTATCAGACGACGCAGCACGTCTCTCCTCCAAAACCCTCTCGTAGTCCTCCTAATATCAAAAATTTTCAACTATTATTACTAAACAACTTTTATCAGTTTTTATAATAAATCAGATATATATAATATATAAAACTTACAGCTATCCTCTGGGCTTTAGGATTCATAAATGTGCCGTCGGGATTTCGATGATACCTCAGCAGAAGCTCGTAGTTACTGGGCTGCGTACCCATCTGCGCAGCCTGTATATAAAGATACATTTACAATATTTAATATAATGAATTAATTAAAACATAAAATTATACATGTTCAATAATATAATTAATTACTTAAAATATTATTATCGACTTACAATCTCGGCCGCCTGTCGATTTGCCGGCATAGACCCACCTCGGTGCTTCGCTATACCGGTCGAAGGGCCTCCAGGCTCGCTCATTCTGTTACGTCTGGCCTTCTCAGACTTCTCCACCTTCTCAGGCCGCTGAAACTCCACCAGCCATCTATTCCAAATTGACTCCCTTACGCAGGAAGGTATCGTCCCATTCAGTCGATACGCCTTCCTCCACTCGTATATACGACTCTTATAAGAATCTCGCATCGCTATATAGAATGCCGTCTTGATGGCATTCTCGTCGTATATACTCCTGTCCCACCACACCAATCCCTACAAAAGAAATACAATTAGACAGAATAATTAATCAATTTACTTAACACAAATCAAAATCAATAAATAAAATTACCCTAAAACGAGGTCACCACGTCTGACGATGGTTGTCCGGGATGTGCTCGAATTTTTACCCTGCTAGGTGGATACGAGACTCGTGTATAGTCCTCAAATAGGTCGGCAAGTCCTTCGACGGACTTCGTAACCTAAAAATTAATAAATTTATTTCAATATATGTCAAATAATTAAATTATATATTGAACATATAATAAAATTGATTAAAATATTACTTACCTATTTTCGAGCACGAATACCTCGATACGGGTAGTCCTGACCTCTGTACCGGGCGTGCTCCCCGCCTCATCAGACGGGGTAGGTGGAACGGTATCATCGAAATCCATGTCGGTGGCATCATTCTCATGGGGTCCCGAGGACAATGAGCCGAAAGAAATCCGACGATTATGAGGACCCCTGCCAGGCATCTAACATACAACATAATTTTATTAATAAATAAAATTAATTATATATATATGGGTGTGTGTGTGTGTGTGTGTGTGTATATATGATTGTTCAGATTATCGTTAACACTCATAAAATCTTCAAACCTCAACCCTAACTTTCAAACTCATCTTCGTAGCTTTTTTCATCTTCTTCAGTTAGATCTAGTTCATCGCTTTCTGACTCTTCTAAATCATTATTGACCGACTCGTTGTGTTCGTGATTAAGAGGGTCGTTTAATTGGAAGTCGACATCCTCTAATTGTATTGCAGGAAATATTTCTACAACATCTTATTGGAATGACTGTTGTTCAGGCACGTGAGGCTCGATATAATCCACCGTCGATCGAGCTTTGATTTGACAAGTTGCCCACCAATCTAGTTCGTCTCGCTTCAAACTCGGATACGAACTGTAGTGCACTTGAATCGCTTGGGCTGCGAGTACAAATGGCGAGTATCGATTGAATCTACGTTTATGATTGATGTCAACCAGCTTATATTGAGGATGAATTTTTGTGTCGGCTAGAGTTGGATCAAACCACTCACATTTGAACAAGAGCGTCATTCCAGTCGTCTGAAGCCCGTGATACTCCAATTGAACCACTTCTAGAAGACGACCGTAATAATCCATGTAATCTGGCCCAAAATTTGTTCCTCTTATACAAACTCCTATGCTCGACTTTGACCGTTCAGAATCATACGAGAGCGTGTGAAATCTATATCCATTTATCTTACAACCGTGGAATGTGTTCACAACACGTGATGGACCATACGCAATTGACCTTATATAATCGTCATTTACATTGTTCAATGGATCTCGTGCCTACAATAATTTTATGTTTTGAAATGTTACAATATATTTTAATTGCCACGTAACTTTAAAGATAATTAAGACTCACGTAGTTCTCAAACCAAATAGGAAATTCAGCATCCACTTTTCGATTCAGTGCCTCATCTGTAATGTTCGGTTGGTGACATTTAATACCATTTTCAAACAAACTGCACATTTATATTAGAATGAAGAATTATTATAATATTTAATTAATAGATTTTGATAATTACAATTGCAACGATCTTGAATCGTTAACCTGATAAATTATTGGAGTTCAGCACAATTTAGTAACACATATCTTCGGGCCTCGGTCAATTCTTCATCCGACAAGAATCTTTTCCCTGCGTTTGAGAAAGCTTCACCATTATTTTTGAAAATAGATAGAACGTTTGGATCGTCATCTTCATCATCTTGAACTTCTTCATTACGATTTAAGTTTGTCCTTTTTGTGGAGACATTATCGTCGAAGTAGTACAAAATAAAATTCGACGCTTCTTCAACTAGATATGCGTTTGCTTTCGAGCCTTCAACACACGCTTTATTTCTTACGTTATTTTTCAACTTGCGAAGATACCTGTCGAAAGGATACATCCACCTATATTGCACTGGACCAGCAATTCTAGCTTCGTATGGTAAGTGGATGGGCAAATGTTCCATTGAATCGAAGAAACTCGGTGGAAATATCACTCAAGTTGACAAAGTATTAGGGGAATGTCACGCTCTAAACGACTCATATCAGCAATTTCAATGACTCTCGCACTCAGATCTTTGAAAAACAAACTTAGCTCTGTTAGTGCCTTCCACAATGGATGAGGAAGCAGTTATCGAAATGCAATTGGAATCAACCGCTGCATAAACACGTGACAGTCATGGGTTTTCATCCCGTACAATCTCAACCCTTTCATATCAACACAACGACCTAGATTTGATGCGTACCCGTCTGGGAATTCGAGAGCCTTTATCCATTCACACAATGCAATTTTTGACGGCTTATCGAGCGTGTACGACGCTTTGGGATACTTTCCTGATGCGTCTGCATGAAGTTCGGGACGGTGACAGTATTCTTCTAACTCATCTCTTGATTTCGAAATGTCTTTTGTCTTCCCTTTGGCATTCATCAACGTGTTAAATACATTATCAAAAATATTTTTCTCAATGTGAATAACGTCTAAATTATGACGAATCAAGTTAGTGCTCCAGTAAGGTAAATCCCGAAAAATACTTCTTTTTCTCCAACCACAATTATTCGCTATTAGTCCGTTCACACGTTTGCACTTTCATCGGTTACCTTCAGAAGTCATAGCCTTTCAATTTCGGCTAAAATCTCTGTTCCAGAATGGACGTGGGGCGGCAAAGCTTCAACCTTTCTATTTTTCCTAAAAAGGTTTTATCTTCACGAAGTCGTTGATCACATTCTAGAAATTTACGATGGCTATCAAACTATGATTGTTTCATGCTCTTTTGCAGGGTAAAAGCGTCTGAACGCTCCATGCAATACGAACAAGCTATTCGACCGGCCGTACTCCAACCGGAAAACATCGAGTATGTAGGAAAGTCGCTAATGGTCCACATAAGGGCCGCTCGCAACTGAAAGTTATGTTTTTTAGATACATCGTACGAAAAGGGCACCGTTGGACCACAACTGCTTCAGCTCCTCAATCAATGGCTGTAGAAAAACATCTAACTTATCTTTAGGGTTCTGTGGTCCCGGGACGAGAACACTGAGAAACATGTACTGCTCTTTCATGCACATCCACAGAGGCAAATTGTATGGTGTGACAATCACCGGCCACGATGATTTTGTTTTCCGAAACTGCCAAAAGGTTGAAATCCGTCTGTACATAGACTCAATCTTACATTTTGAGTTTCAGCGGCGAACTCTGAATGAGTTTGATTGAAGTGTCTCCAAGCATCAGAATCTGACGGGTGACGCATGACACCATCCTCTACCGTATGTTCTGCATACCACCGCATATCCTTTGTCGTTGTTTTAGATGCGTACAACCTCTGCAGGCGGGCCGTTAGAGGAAAGTAAAACATCCTCTTGTACGGAACTAAGTTCGACTTGCGTCGTTTAGCTTGTCCCTTCTTCGCGGGTTTGAACCGAGGATGATCACAAAACTTGCACTTATCCAAATTCAAATCATCCTTCCAATAAATCATGCAGTTCTTCACGCAGCAATCTATCTTCTCTGTCGGTAATTTCATACCTCTCAACAACTTCTTACTTTCGTAGAAATTATCTGTAACATCGTTGTCTTCTGGCACGATCTCTTTGATTAAATCAATAAAATGATCATAACATTTCTGAGAAATGCCATGCTCCGATTTTAAATTTATAAGATGGGCAACTAAAGACAACCAATTGTGTTTCTCGCAATCGAGATACAGAGGTTTTTTTGCAACTTTCAGAATATCGAAAAATTTCTTCACCTCGGGATTAGGTGATTCATCCAACTCAATATCATTTATATCGAAATTGGTACCGACAACATCTTGAACCATATCGACGTACGCATTTGATGATGATCCCCCGACTTCAATATCAGCAGGCGATGAGACGTGATTTGTTTCCCCGTGATGAGTCCAAATGTAGTAATTAGCAATGAACCCTTTGGTACCGAGGTGACATTTTATCTCATTAATAGACCTATAACTAGAGTTCCTACACTTAATTCGTGGGCAAGGGCATTTCAGTTTATCACTGTCCCTCTCTCCAGAATCATGCGTGAATGCAAATTGTACGAAACTATTTACACCGGCCACGAACGTCAGATTTAGAAATCCGGTAATATTCCGTTTGTACATCCAACTACGATCATCAGCCATCCTAAGATTTTTGAGTGTTATTCGTGATTCTAGAATTAAAGAAGGTGGCAAAATTTCGGCAGCATTACGAGAAGAATGAGTAATTCGAGTTATAATTGGTAAGGCTTCTATCTCATTCAAGAACGTGACATTTAGTAGTATGTATTATCTTAAAATATACATTTTTCTTAGATTCAAAATTTCGTCAGCATCTCCCCTCAGTTCTCGTAGTACACGTATATTTCAGTGCACCCGAGAACAAATAGAGAGATGTAGAAACCGAAATTTCAAAACTAAAAAAAAAAACATACACATAAGATAACCATACTACAAGTCACATTCTCCAACTGTGCAAAAATGGGACAATTCAGAATTTAGTATCAAACTCTATATTTGATACTAAATCTCAAACGGGTCTAAGGAATATTGAAATAATTCAAAACTTAGCTTTAAATTTTTCTATATGATATTAATTCTTAAACAAGTGATCTATATGAATCGCGTCACTTCGCCAAGGTTCCAAATAAGCAATTACCACCGTCACATTTTTGAAAATATTTTGAAAACTTAAATAAAACCACGTGACACCCTATCACGTTTTTTAAAAACAAATTT
>BMAC01000172.1:445105-465212 GCA_014905375.1 Phtheirospermum japonicum
ATCCTCTTGTACGGAAACTAAGTTCGACTTGCGCCGTTTAGCTTGTCCCTTCTTCGCGGGTTTGAACCGTGGATGATCACAAAACTTGCACTTATCCAAATTCAAATCATCCTTCCAATAAATCATGCCAGTTCTTCACGCAGCAATCTATCTTCTCTACTCGGTAATCCCATACCTCTCAACAACTTCTTACTTTCGTAGAAATTATCTGTAACATCGTTGTCTTCTGGCACGATCTCTTTGATTAAATCAATAAAATGATCATAACATTTCTGAGAAATGCCATGCTCCGATTTTAAATTTATAAGATGGGCAACTAAAGACAACCAATTGTGTTTCTCGCAATCGAGATACAGAGGTTTTTTTGCAACTTTCAGAATATCGAAAAATTTCTTCACCTCGGGATTAGGTGATTCATCCAACTCAATATCATTTATATCGAAATTGGTACCGACAACATCTTGAACCATATCGACGTACGCATTTGATGATGATCCCCCGACTTCAATATCAGCAGGCGATGAGACGTGATTTGTTTCCCCGTGATGAGTCCAAATGTAGTAATTAGCAATGAACCCTTTGGTACCGAGGTGACATTTTATCTCATTAATAGACCTATAACTAGAGTTCCTACACTTAATTCGTGGGCAAGGGCATTTCAGTTTATCACTGTCCCTCTCTCCAGAATCATGCGTGAATGCAAATTGTACGAAACTATTTAACACCGGCCACGAACGTCAGATTTAGAAATCCGGTAATATTCCGTTTGTACATCCAACTACGATCATCAGCCATCCTAAGATTTTTGAGTGTTATTCGTGATTCTAGAATTAAAGAAGGTGGCAAAATTTCGGCAGCATTACGAGAAGAATGAGTAATTCGAGTTATAATTGGTAAGGCTTCTATCTCATTCAAGAACGTGACATTTAGTAGTATGTATTATCTTAAAATATACATTTTTCTTAGATTCAAAATTTCGTCAGCATCTCCCCTCAGTTCTCGTAGTACACGTATATTTCAGTGCACCCGAGAACAAATAGAGAGATGTAGAAACCGAAATTTCAAAACTAAAAAAAAAAACATACACATAAGATAACCATACTACAAGTCACATTCTCCAACTGTGCAAAAATGGGACAATTCAGAATTTAGTATCAAACTCTATATTTGATACTAAATCTCAAACGGGTCTAAGGAATATTGAAATAATTCAAAACTTAGCTTTAAATTTTTCTATATGATATTAATTCTTAAACAAGTGATCTATATGAATCGCGTCACTTCGCCAAGGTTCCAAATAAGCAATTACCACCGTCACATTTTTGAAAATATTTTGAAAACTTAAATAAAACCACGTGACACCCTATCACGTTTTTTTTTTTTTTAAATTTGAAAACCCGCTATTGGAGGGACAACACCTCCCGGCCGGCGCCGTAACCCACGTCAACATCCGACGGTATACAACCAATAACACCAATGACAATAATATATATAAACAAAATTAAACTCCGGCCGATCACCACGGCCTCCCATGCATGTAAAATATACTTTTTTTTTTAAATCCTGGCCGATCACCATGGCCTACCATGCATGAAAAATATATATATATACAAATATAATGGGTGCATACATATATCACAATATAATTTACCCCAAAGTTTATCTAAATTTGAAAAGCAGACCCTAACATTCTAAGTTAATACAATGAAACCCTACTTTCCTAATTATTTACTACTATCTAATTATATACTTTGTGTACGTATTTTCCTTAAAAAAATAGATTTTTTTTTAAAAAAATTGATTTTTATTTTAAAAAAGTTTATAAAATGATAAATATATACTAAATTAAACCCAAATTATATAATTGTTCCTAAATTAAACTCTAATTATATAATCAAAGACAAAGCGGATAGATATATAAGTAGAGCCGAGCCCTAATCAAAGAATAATTAAGTAATTAACCCCTAATTTAATTATAATTGGGTAATTCAACCCTATTTGAATTATAATTACATAATTAACACCTACTTTAATCTAATAATGTAATAACCTCTAATCGAATCATAATTATATAGTTAATCCCTACTTTAATCCTAATTAGATAATTACCCTAATAAAATAATAATTGCATACTTGATCATAATTATGTAATTAACCCATACTTTAATCCTAATTAGGTAATTAATTCCTAATTGACTCATAATTACATAATTAACCCTTAATTACGTGTAATTATATATTAACCCCTAATATAGTTATAATTATATAATTAACTACTAATTTATTTTAATTACACAACAAACCCGAATTCCAAACCCTAGTCCCTAAATAAATACTAAACCCTAACCTGAACACTAATTATCTACTAATTATGTAATAAGTCAACAATACACAAAAAATATACAAAATTATAATAATTAAATTTAAAAACTAACAAAAATGGAACTAGTGGCGGCGTGTGGTGGAGGCGGAGGCGCCAACAAAAATGGACTTACCTCTTGAGGGCAGCGGGTGGTGGAGGCGACAGGTAGTGGTGGGAGGCGGAGGGTGGTGAAAGCAGCGACTGTGCGGCTGGGATTCTTGGTGGTGAGGGGACGGGGAAGCCCGGCGATGGCCAGCTGCGAGGCGACGGCGATGGGCGGCGACGGTGGGCAGGGGGTTGGGCTGAGGCGGGGATGGCAGCCTGGCGATTATTTTTTCTTGCGTTTTGACAGAATGAGGCGGGGAAGGAGGAGGGCCGATTTTTAGGGTTAAAATCCTGACAGGCAGGACCGTCAGGATTTTTAGGTCAGCATATTTTTTTTTATATTTTTTTTAATCAAAAAATATATCCTGACGGGCATGTTCGTCAAGATAGCTACGCGGGATAAATTCCCGCTCTATCCCTGACGGGATGCTGACGGGGATAAATACTGACGGCCAAGACTGTCAGCAAAACCCGCCTGTAATGTTTTCCGCCAGCAAGTCCGCCAGCATTTCTGGCGGCCTTTTGCCCGCCAGTAAATCCGCCAGTATTGCCGGAGTTTTTTGTAGTGAGTGGTTAAAAAATTCTAAAACGACATTAAATTTGTAATAAAATTGAATCTCTAAAACGACACTTATTTAAAACAGAGGGAGTATATTTCACCAATTCATCTCTTGGTAAATGGAATGTTATGATAACAATGTAAAATTTTAATATTTCAATAACAAATATACTAATTTCAACAATAACTTTTTAAGTTATTGATTGACATTAATAAATCTGAAAAGGTCATCATCGGAAACAATAGGAAAATTAGTATTCTAACTATATAAAATATCAATTTATTAATATGTATGAGATTAACCGTGGAACTATCGATATCGATATGAAACACAATAAATAAATGTAAAGTTTATGATACGCACAAAAATCAAAAATTTACGAATTCTACCCCCCTAATCCAATAAAAATCTTTATCCAAATGATAGTAACAATTTGAACCGTTTATTTTGTCATTCATCCACTACTTATATATATATATATATATATATATATATATATATATATATATATGGGATTAGGTTCAAATAGAACCCACGTCAATATATTCGAACCTAGGGACCAATCCAGGCCTTAGATCTAATAATTTGTGTGGATCAAATTTTTTCTATTTTTTAAATTTTTTAAATTACATATATGGAAGGAGGAGGGCCTTTATGTAATTTTGCAAATCATCCTAATCAGGTTAAATTCCTTCCCCAACCACAATCCTAGAAATCAACCCTAGAAACCATCCGTTCCCCCCACACCCCCAAATCGGCGCCGACTACACACCATCTTTCCATCGCCTCCTCCCCCGTGGCAGATTTTCCTCTTCTTCGTCGCGTATTTCCTCTTCCACCGCTGGCGCGACAAGATCCGCAACTCCACCCCGCTCCACGTCCTCACGCTCTTCCGAGCTCGCCGGAATCCTGTTCCTGATCGCCTCGTTCATCTACCTCCTTGGATTCTTCGGAATCGGTATCGTCCAGTCGTTCATCTCCAAATCGGAGAGCGACGACGAGCACCAGCGGTTCATCCTCCACGAGGATCGGAATATGCACTGCTCTATGCCTCCGCCCTCGACGGTGATTTCCAAAGCGAGGCCGCCACCGCCGCCGCTGATGGACCTCCCTCAGGACGACGAAAAGCTCGTTGACTGCGGTTGTCACGGGTGAAATCCCATCTTACTCTCTCGAATCGAGGCTCGGGGACTGCTTCAAGGCGGCGAAGATACGTCATGAGGCGGTGCAGCGGCTGACGGGGAGGTCTGTGGAGGGCTTGCCTTTGGAAGGGTTTGATTACGACTCAATTTGGGGGCAATGTTGCGAGATGCCGGTGGTGGGTGGTGTCTATGTACTTCAATTTCCTCAAATTTCCTCAATTTTGGGGCAGGGATCCATTTGGGGGCTATGGTATTGGTTCGTTTTGGGGTTCGGCATAGAATCGTCGGAATTCATTTTGGTGTCGGTGATTTGTGATGTTGTTAGGGTCGTATGGTTGTAATCGGTGGCAGGGATGGTTGAAAAATAAAAGGCAGTGGTCGTGCAGGTCAAAAGCACTGTAACTATATAAAAAAACACCGGATTTCGGACGGTTTAAAACCATAGAATCCTCGCCAATCGAAAAAAGCAGTGATAGTGTAGTAAAAAAAGCGCTGTAATAATATTAAAAAAAGCATAAAAGAACTAAAATATAGTAAAAATCCAAAATTCTTACTCGTATTTTAACAGTGTTCTTTATACAATAATGTAGTGCTAAAATTAATCACATGCGATGCTTTTAATATTCAGGTTTTTAAATTTAATTACATTTATTTTAAAACGAAATTTGTGATGCTTTTTTGTACACAGTCGTAGTGCTTTTTTTTACCCGTGTGCTTTCTAGAGAGCAATGCAGTGCCTATTTTCGAAATGCTGATATTTGTCCAAAATACCCTTTTAATTAAATTAATTCAATATTTTTCATAATTACCCTGCTGACGTGTCATGTTCTCAACCATCGAGACTATATAATCTAATGGTCAGGATTGGTCTCTAGGTTTGCATATATTTGACATGGTTCGCATATATATATATATATATATATATATATATATATATATATATATATATATATATATATAAATTATTGTAAATTGTATTTAATCAATTTAATGGTACAGCAAAAATTCGTGTTAACGAATTGTATAGGCTCGATCTACGTGTCGTGTAGATAATTGTAGCATTTTGAATTTCTCTTGGTGAGTGAGAAATAATGCTTTGAAGTTGAATGGTTGCTTAAATGCTTTATCGTTTATCCCTCATTGAAGTGGACATCAAGTGGGTCAGCGGGTGTTGTGGACTTTGTGTGAACAAAGCTCACGCGGGCTCTTGGACTTGGGTTCGCCCGTCCGCCTTCGGCGAAGCCGAGCGGATCCGAGCCCGAGCCCGGACCTTGGACCTTGGTCCTGGTCCTTGGGACTTGGGTCTTGGGCAATTGGTCCGAATTGACTGGTCTGATTGGGATGGTCCATGGTGGTGGTCAGGTTCAACCCTGGCTAACCTTTTAACCACGTACGTTTTTTAGCTCCTGAAACTCCTGACCGTTAAGGTCAAACGTCATGCATCTTAATGCATGGAGACGTTACTTTGACCATTCTCCTGGCTGCCTTTTGCATGTGCACGCTTTACCTGAAGATGTTACCTTCCCCGCTGGAACCCCTATAAAAGGGTGTGAAGCTCCTGCATTCAACACACGAAAAATTCACCTGAAAAACATAAGAACTCTCAGCATTCTGCAAGCATATCATTCTGCATTTTCTTTCTTACGTAATTCAGTCCAACTTCTCCCAGTTCGCCGGAGCTCTGGTATTTAATGGTGCTGTTATACTGGAGACGTTAGTCATTTTATCTTTGGGGACGTTTTGCCAAAATCGAAGAGTACCACCGGGGCAAATTCATCTTGCGGAAAGAGATTTCTCGACTCGAATATATTTTACGATCTTTCTGTTTTATTCCTTTTCCAGTTTGTTTTTGGATATTCATTACAGTACATGTTTGTACTCTTTGTATTTCCACCAATCGCAAGACGAATTTATTATTTGTAATCTATAATCTAGTGTTTTAATATCCCTGGCTGGAAAAATGTCGACCTCTAGCACTCCGATTAGTTCGACCGCTCCTACCGTTACCTCAACCATTTCGACGACGACCACTGCCCCTGCAGTCACGAACACCTCGACGATTGGCGCTTTTATGCCAAACACGAACATGAGTCATGCTGACTTCCTCTTCAACCAAGGAACCATCGACACCCTCCTGGAGACACTGTCGAGGCGCTTCTCGGCAGCCAACCCGAACTCCGGCACAGCTTTGGCTGCTGGACCGTTCCCTTATGGGATGACGGGAACTACGGTTTCAAGTATGTTTTCATCCACTGCTTCGGCCGCTGGATCATTCCCTTATGGGATGGGGACTTCGGTCCAAAATACGTCAACTTCGCCTGGAATCCATCATTCTGGGATGTCGGGAACTTCGGTTCCAAACATGTTCGCAGCGGTACCGCTGACGTACTCTTCTGTTACCCATCCAACGGGTATGATGGGATCATTTGTTCCAACTATGACCGCACCGGTGCACTCTCACGGATCATGCTCGCCACGGAGAAGCCTCCAAAATTCAATGGGAAGGCTTCAAGAGGTGGCAACAAAAGATGTTGTTCTACCTCACGATACTTGGCTTCGCTAACTTCATGAAGGAAGACGAACCACGTACTCCGGATGAGTCCGAGACCGGTTTCACTGTTCGTGCCGCCTACGATAATTGGCACAATGGAGACTATTTGTGTAAAGGCTTTCTCTTAAGTAGCCTGGAAGATAGACTGAGTAACGTGTACTTGGACGTAAAGACCTCCAAGAAGATTTGGGAGACACTTGAGAAGAAATAGACGAGGCTGGAACTAGGAAATTTGTAGTCACGAATTTCATGGACTACAAGATGGTTGATTCTTGTCCGGTTATTGAACAAGTTCAAAAGTTCCAAATGCTAGTGAATGATGTCCATGCCGAGGGGATGGTACTTCCTGATGCTTTCACGGCTGCTGCCATGATTGATAAGCTTCCTCCTAACTTGAAAGACTTCAAGACGTATCTTAAGCACAAGCGAAAGGCAATGTCTCTTGAAGATGTTATCCGGAAGGTACGAATTGAGTCCGAAATTCGAGTTCAGTACAAGAATTCAAAAAATTCAGATGAACCTCGGGTGAACCTGCTTGAACGAGGAGACAACTCGAAGAAGAGGCCGCGTTCTGGCAACTCTAAGCTGAAAGCTCCTTCTTCTCAGAAGTTCAGCGACGACTGCTTCAATTGTGGCAAACCTGGACACGGGTCTAAGGACTGTCGGAAGCCAAAGAAAAAAAAAGGCCAAGCCGAGTGCTCACTTAGCCGAGAGAGAGTTGACTAGTGATGATCTCATTGCGATTATCACTGAGGAAGCTAACATGGTCGAGAACCGTGGTCAATAGTTCATCGATACTGCTGCAACTGCCCATGTGTGTGCAGACCAGAGCTTGTTCTCCAAATACCATCCATGTGAGGGAAGGGAGTTGAACATGGGAAACCAAGCGTCTTCGCAAGTTGCAGGTGTTGGCTCAGTTGTCCTCAAAATGACTCCTGGAAAAGAGATCACTCTGAATGAGGTGTTACACGTTCCGGACATCCGGAAGAATTTAGTCTCTGGTTCAATACTAGTTAGTCGTGGTTTTAAACTTGTATTTGAGGCTAATAAATTTGTACTGTCTAAGTTTGGAACACCTCTGGGTAAGGGTTACCTTACAGATGGACTGTTCAAACTAAGTGTAATGGATGTACGCCCAAAATCTATCATTAGTAAAATTGCTTCTGATTCCTCTTACTTGACTGAGTGCTCTAGTTTATGGCATTGTAGATTAGGCCACTTTAATCTAAATGTAATAAAATGGTTGTCAAATCTTAATTTACTTAAGGTAAATAAATTTGTTAATAAAAGTAAGTGTGAGATTTGTGTAGAAGTAAAAATGACTAAGTTACCGTTTAAATCGGTAGAAAAAAGCACGACACCTCTAGAATTGATTCACACGGATGTATGTGATTTGGAGTTTGTGCAAACTAGAGGTGGCAAAAAGTATTTTATTACTTTTATTGACGATTGCACAAGGTATTGTTACCTTTATCTTTTGAGAGGTAAAGATGAGGCTATTGAAGCTTTCAAGAACTTCAAAAATGAAGCCGAAAATCAACTTAACTGCAAAATCAAGTCTATCTGAAGCGATAGAGGAGGGGAATACGTAGCTCCGTTTGAAGAGTTGTGCAACGAAGGTGGCATAATTCATCAAACTATAGCTCCGTATGCACCTCAATCGAACGACGTTACAGAACGCAAGAATCGTACTTTTAAAGAGATGATGAATGCGTTGTTGATTAGTTATGGGTTACCTCAGAACATGTGGGGGGAAGTTGTTTTAACAGATAACTATATCCTCAATAAAATTCTACTTAAAGGAAGGGACGAAACTTCCTATGAGTTGTGGAAAGGAAGGAAACCTTCTTACAAATACCTCAAAGTGTGGGGGTGTTTAGCGAAGGTAGAAGTGCCTATACCAAAGCAGGTGACAATCTGACCCAAAATGGTTGATTGTATTTTTATTGGCTATGCACTAAACAGTAGCGCCTATCAATTTATTATTCATAGGTCAGATGTTCCAGACATGAATGTCGGAACCACTATTGAGTCAAGTAATGCAATATTCTTTGAAGATATCTATCCTTGTAAGGATAAAGCTGCATCCAGTTCAAACACTGGTAATGCTGAAGGAACTACAAGTCAAGAACTTGTGGGGGTTGAACCTAAGTCCCGTAAACGACCTGGTTCAGAACTTGAAGCTCTTACTCCTAGACGGAGCACTCGAGCTAAAGTTGCTAAGGATTTTGGTCCCGACTATGTGGTTTTTCTCTTGGATGAAGAACCAAATTTACTGAAAGAAGCTTTCTCACGGACTGATAGTTCGTTTTGGAAGGAAGTTGTTCAGAGCGAAATCGATTCGATCGTGCAGAACCATACGTGGATTCTGACTGATTTACCTGAAGGTTGTAAACCTTTAGGAAGTAAATGGATTCTGAAGCAAAAATTCAGAGCTGATGGATCAGTCGATAAGTATAAAGCTCGTTTGGTTGTGAAAGGATTTCTACAAAAGGAGGGTTATGATTTCTTTGATACATACTCTCCTGTTACGAGAATTACCTCTATCCGGGTGCTTCTAGCGACTGCTGCTTTGCACAATCTTGAGATTCACCAAATGGATGTTAAAACAGCTTTTCTAAATGGCGATTTAGAAGAGGAAATCTATATGGAACAACCTGAAGGTTTTGTAAAACCTGGACAAGAAAGAAAGGTGTGCAAACTGGTTAAGTCTTTGTATGTCTTGAAACAAGCACCTTTACAATGGCACTTGAAATTTGACGAAGTGATGATGTCAAATGGGTTCAAGATAAACGAGTGCGACAAGTGTATCTATATTAAGAATACTAATGACAAATTTGTTATAGTATGTCTTTATGTAGATGATATGTTAATCATGGGTAGCAACCTACAAGTGATTAACGAGACGAAACTCATGCTAAAAAGAAATTTTGACATGAAAGATCTGGGAGTTGCTGACACTATTCTTGGCATAAGAATCATAAGAACTCCAGATGGAATTGTCTTATCACAATCTCATTACATTGAGAAAGTGATCAAGAAATTCAATGCACACGATAGTCTTCCAGCAAAGACACCTATGGAACTCGACGTTCACTTGAGTAAGAACAGAGGTGATCCTGTTGCTCAGAAGGACTATGCTACGATCATTTGATGTCTGATGTACATCTCTAACTGTACAAGATCTGATCTAGCTTGCTCGGTAAACAAACTGAGTCGATATACAAGCAATCCAAGTGGAGAACACTGGAAAGCGCTTGTGAGAGTTTTGAGATACTTAAAGTATACTCTAAACTTTGGACTACATTATGGTAGATTCCCCAGGATACTTGAAGGTTACTGTGATGCAAACTGGATATCCGACTCAAAAGACTCATTGTCAACAAGTGGATATGTGTTTGTAATAGGGGGAGGAGCTGTTTCTTGGAGATCCACCAAACAGACATGTATAGCCCGATCCATCATGGAATCTGAGTTTATCGCTTTGGACAAAGCAGGTGAAGAAGCAGAAGGGCTTCGTAACTTTTTGGAAGATATTCCATGTTGGGAAAAACTCGTGCCGTCAGTTATGCTTCACTGCGATAGTCAAGCTGCTATTGGAAGGGTAAGAAGTGGTTTGTATAACGGCAAGTCTCGACATATTCGTCGGAAACATAACATCGTAAGACATTTGTTATCTAGTGGGATATCTCAATTGACTACGTAAGGTCGATAGATAATCTAGCGGATCCATTCACTAAAAATATAGCTCGAGATCAGATGTATAAGTTGCTTGAAGGAATGGGAGTGAAATCCACATCTTAAAGATGATAGTAGTGGAAACCCAACCATGATGAGTGGAGATCCCACAAACTTGGTTCAATGGAAAAACTAAACTATAAAAGTTTGGGTAAGTAAAACTCTACGACCCTATTCCTTAACGGCAAAAGTAGAGTTGTTAAACTGTCATGTGGTGAGGATAAATCTCTGGTTTTTAATAATTCTTGTGCAGGTCTTTGACTTAAGTACGACAGAATACTCGTTTAAGAATCACCTATGTAAGCGAGAAGTGAGGGCCGCTTCTACTGAATACTTATGAATTCAAAAAAGTTGTCCATGGCCAGGAATGGACACAAACGTGAGAACGGAAGAATTCTGAGACCTTAGTGGGTTGGTATTATTGTCTAGTATACACAAAGGGGAATAGTTCAAGAATTATGTTCACTAATCCGCTGGTATGCTCGGTAGTATTAACTAAGGAGGATTCAATGCCACAAGACACCAATCATTATTCTCTATTGTCTCTTAAGGACTGAGTTATGTATTTGCATACATTATTTTGGTTTTGGATTTTCTCACTCATGTGGGGGATTGTTGTAAATTATATTTAATCAATTTAATGGTACAGCAAAAATTCGTGTTAACGAATTATATAGGCTCGATCTACGTGTCGTGTAGATAATTGCAGCATTTTGAATTTCTCAAATCCAATTATTGGTGAGTGAGAAATAATGCTTTGAAGTTGAATGATTGCTTAAATGCTTTATCGTTTATCCCACATTAAATGTTAATCAATGTGGAGGGAGTTTAAAAATGATTACATTTCATTAGTGGATATCAAGTGGGCCAGCAGGTGTTGTGGACTTTGTGTGAATAAAACTCACGCAGGTTCTTAGACTTGGGTTCGCCCGTCCGCCTTCGGCGGAGCCGAGTGGATCCAAGCCCGAGCTCGGACCTTGGACCTTGGATCTTGGCTTTGGGCCTGGGACTTGGGCAATTGGTCCGAATTGGCTGGTCCGTGGTGGTAGTTTGGTTCAACCCTGGCTAACCTATTAACCACGTACGTTTTTTGGCTCCTGAAACTCCTGACCGTTCAGGTCAAACGTCATGCATCTTAATGCATGGAGACGTTACTTTGACCATTCTCCTAGCTGCCTTTTGCATGTGCACGCTTTACCTGTCCAGGTTCATGCTGTCTGTTATGATCGTCTTTATGACCTCATTAAACACTTGAAGCTGTTAACTTCCCCGCTGGAACCCTTATAAAAGGGTGAGAAGCTCCTGCATTCTACACACAGAAAATTCACCTGAAAAACATAAGAACTCTCAGCATTCTGCAAGCATATCCTTCTGCATTTTCTTTCTTACGTAGTTCAGTCCAACTTCTCCTAGTTCGCCGAAGCTCCGATATTTAACGGTGTTGTTATACCGGAGACGTTAGTCGTTTTATTTTTGGGGGCGTTTTGCCAAAATCGAAGAGTACTATCGGGACAAATTCATCTTGCGGAAAGAGATTTCTCGACGCGACTATATTTTACGATCTTTCTGTTTTATTCCTTTTCCAGTTTATTTTGTAATATTCATTGGGTACTTGTTTGTGCTCACTGTATTATACCATAAATCATTATAATACATATTCTATATTATCAAATGATTTTGATCACATGACGTTTGGGGGAAAAGAAATACTCCACTTGAATTGTCCTATACGTGCCAACATGTCATGTAATGAACCTAATAAAGAGAAAAGGTTTCTACCCTCACACTTCCATTTCTCCAACCAGAGTAAGAACCCTTAATTAGGCCAACAAGTCGGTTTGATTTAAGAAAAGAAAGTTTTCAGTAATTTTATAAAAATATGCACATAGCCATACCCACGAACAACAAATACATCACATAAGTACTATTAGTCTATTCCAACTCAAACATCAAACAAGAAAAAACAGGACTCAACAACATAAGCTCAGTGACACAAATAAGACTTATTACACCTGAAATATGACACGGACAACAAGCAAACACTTGATAAACAACAATGAACACGAACACAGCGTGCAGACACTGGAAAGCCCAACTAAAATCACTTTTCAGCTTATTTATTCAAGAAACCACCAGCCATCTTCATCAAATCACCTCCATATCCGCCTTCTGACTTCTCAGTGCTTTCGCCTTCGCCGGAGGGCTTGTTCAAGAAACCCTGCGCCATCTTCACATAATCTCCGGCGGCGGCGCCAGCAGCTGGCTTCTCACCCTCAGTGGTTTCAGCAACCGCGGCCGCGGCGGGAGGAGCGGTTTTCTCCTCGGCGGGAGGAGCAGTTTTCTCCTCGGCGGGAGCCGGAACGACGTCGTCCGCGGCCGGTTTGTGCTCGCCGGAAGCAGGTACGGCGGCGGCGGGTGCGGCGGAAGTGCTATACTGGCGGAGATAGGTCTCGGCCTGGTCAACGTACTGCCCGACGCCCTTGGTCTCGTCTAGCTTGCCGTACTCCGAGGCGGCGCCGAGGAGGTCGGCGGCGGCGCCGGAGACTTTGGTCTTGTCGTATTTCTCCGGCTCGTTGCGGAATTGGGCTTGGGCCGCGTCGGCGACCACCTTGGCGCTGCCGAGGAGATCGTAGTTCGAGGACTTGCCGGCCTGGTTGTCGGGGTTGCTGGGCTGATCGGAGTCGGGCTTGGGCTGATCGCCACCTTTGGCAAAGCTGGATAAGAAGTTCATCTGGGAGAAAGTTTGGGAGGAGATAATTTAGTGAGTGGGGAAAAGGAAAATGGAATTTTGTGGTTGTGATGAGGAGGAAGTGAAAAGAATAGCAGCCTAGCAGGGGAATAAATAGCAGAGGACTTCTGAGAAAGTTGGGATTTTTATTATTTATTTTTTTTTAGTGTGAGGACGTGTCGTGGCGATTAGGGCTTGTTTGGTAGTGGGCCCGGCTTTGTTGATTGAATAGTAGACCCAATCCTCCACGATAGATTTTTAAGTTTTTTTAGTAGGGTCGAAAACATTTTGTGGTGTTCTCAAAAAAGGGGAAAAAAACATTTTGGATCCAAAACTATAACGATTTCATATTTGGATTTTTTTTTGTTTTGTGTGTTTTTTTTAAATCAGATTCCAGTCTTAATTTATGTTTCTTATTTTCAATTCTTTGATCGATTTTAATTGGGACAAGCATATAGAACGACTTAAAATTTATTTTGCAAAAAAAAGCACAAATATGATTGTTGAGGATTTGACATAAATTCTAATAGAGAGTGCTCAAAAAGCAAAAGAAAATTAAAGCATGTACTATTCATCTTCTTGATTTTTGTTGGCAAAGACAATTACCACTCATCTTATCTTATCGACTTTTTCTAACGAAAACTTCTATAAACAAAATTCTCCCCTCCCGCTCAAACGTGTAGTAAACAAACATTGTTGATTTCAAAAAATGTAAGTTAGTCTTGTATTCGTAATAGTTATTTATCTTTTAAATATGATTGTCATTGTTGTATCAACACAAAGTGCTAAAATATTCGAAGGTAAGGGTCCTCCAAGAGTATCTATATAATCACAGGTTTTATCGGATAATAGAGGCTCATTAAAATAGATATGTACGTGAAGATTCAGATGGATAAATTGGGGGGCATGCTTTGCATGCGCAATGGTGGATATGGGGCGGTCGGGCCCCATCTCTACATCTGCATGCTTTTTTTTTTTACCTTTTTTTTTCTGGCTAGTTTATTCTTTTATCTTCGGGCGTGTGTGGATTATATATATATATATATACTAGTTTAACACCCGTGTATTACACGGAATTTATAAAAAATTAAATATAAAAAATATTTGTGAAAATTACAAAGTTTTAAATTTAAAATAAAAAATTGAAAGTAAATTTTCAACCTGTACCTGTTAAATTTATTAATTATTATATTTATTAATTAATATTATATTTTAATATTTAGATTAAATTTATTAATAATTATATTTACATGTTTATAAAAATTCAAAAGATGTCACATTTTCAACCCGTCACTAATCTATGTTAATTAATTATTATTAACTCATTTTATATTTTTATGTTATGATTAATTTTGTTAATAATTATTGTTACATACTTTGAAAATATTAAAAGGTGTCATACTATCAAGCCTTCTCGAATATAGCCATTGTCTAATAAGTATTAATTAATTATTATATTATTTATTTATTTTTTTCATATTTAGATTGAATTCATTACTAATATTTATTTAGTTACATACTCGATTTATTACAATTATATCATAATTTAACTATACAAAATATTTGAAATTTCAAAAATAATTTATTTCACCTTTAATTATAAATACAATTTATATAATTATTTTTATAAATAAGTTTTTTTGTAATTAAAATTATTTCATATGAAATTTTTCTTTTAATCAAATTAATTAATTTAGATTTTTTTATTAATTATATATGACTTATTTATATTTTAATATTAGGAGTATAAAAGAAAGTTATTGAATCAGACAAAATATAATAAAAAAAATATTAAATTAGGCTAAATATAATAAAAAAATATTAAATTAGTCAAGATAAAATAAAATAAAAATATTAAATTAGGTATATATTAGGCTCGGATGACACATAAGCAACCGAATCACAATTTTTTTTTTAATTATCCAAACGAAGCATACGAAGTAGAGGCATATATTATGGGGGATTTTGAACTAATATATACTTGTTTAACACCCATGTATTATATGAGACTTATCAAAAGATAAATATGAAAAAATATTTGTGATAATTTTAATTTTTTAAATTTAAAATAAAAAAGTTAAAACAACGTATTCTCAACCCGTGCCTTGTAGATGTCTATTCTATTTATTAATTATTATAAATATCAAATAATTTTATATTTAATATTTAAATTAAATTCATTAATAATCTTAGTTACATACTTAGAGAAATTCAAAAGGTGTCACATTCTAAACCTGTGTAATATCATAATTTGGGATATTTAAAAGATGTCATACCCTCAACCCGTGTCGCATTGTACCGGTGTCTAATAATGTTTATTAATTATTAGTTATAATTTAATATATTTATGTTTAAATTGAATACATTACTGATATTTAGTTACATACTTAGATTATTGTAAATAACTCATATATTACCTACATATAATATTTGAAACTTCAAAAATAAAATTATTTTAAATTCTATTATCAATAAAATTTATTTAATTATTTTCATAATAATTTTTTTTTTGTAATTAAAATTGTTTCATATGTAGACTGTCTCTTAATTAAAATAACTAATTTAGATCTTATCTACTGATTATATATGACTTATTTATGTTCTAATATTATGGCAATTAAAGGAAAATATTGAATAAGAAAAAATATAATAAAAGAATCAAATTAGGTAAGATACAATAAAAAGAAAAATATTAAATTAGGTAAATATTAGGCTCGGATGATACATAAGCAAACGAAGCACCAGAATTTTTTACTTCCCTGAGAAGCATGCGAAGCAGACACATAGGTTAGGAGGATTTTGCATTAATATATAGGGGTGATATATATATATATATATACACACATATATATATATATATATACACACACACATTTATTTCTTTTGTCACGTGTCATATTTTTTTTCATTTTTCTCTTTTATTGTGTATTGTATTTTTATTTGTTTTTTTTTGTTTTAATACATCGAATAATTTTGTTAAAAATTTTCAATTATTTTAAAGTAATTATAAATTAATATTATACTTGAAAAACTACACACAAACACGCACATATATATAATTATATATAATTATCAAATAAATTTAATAAATAAATATAAATAGTATTAAAATAAAAAATAAATTTAAATAAAAAATAATAAAAAAATATGGAATGTTAAAAATAAATTTGTAGTACGATGAATAAATAAGATAGTAAAAGAGAGGAAGAAAAAGGAGAATAAACTTTAATGATATGAGGCGTTGAAAATTAGAAAATGGGAGGAATAAGGTGTTGAGTACTCCCTCTAATTTTTAATAAGTGTCGTTTTAAAGTTTTTTTTCAAAATTAAGAAATATAATATTTGACCAATATATCCTCAATCAATTAATAATATTCCCATTTAATTATTTTCATTCTTTTCCTTTAGTTATTCTATTACCATAAACTTGTTTATATTTTTTAAAATAGGTGGAGATAAAAATAGAATAAAGTGATAAATAATTTTAAAACAACATTTAATTTATAATAAAATTGAATTTCTAAAATGACATTTATTTTAAAACGCAGGAGTGGTATTAAATATCTCTACTCATATATACCTTGGACATTTCCTTAACCCGATAATGGCCCAATAATAAATAGTCCAAAAAATATCGTTAAAATATACTGTATTATTTTAACCAATCTAACTCAACACTCGATGGTTCATCACTTCATCTCCTGCTTTACGCCATACTCGTGTGGGGACAAAACTTTCAGTTTTTCGGTTTTGTTTTTATATTTCATTTGGAAGTGTATACGTGTAAATCATACAAGGCCCCGTGGTTATGACACGGATGTCACTCTGATTGGCGGGGTGGGGGCCGGCGGATATCATGTCGGCGTGGGTGGGATAATTTAATCAGGGAAAGGAAAAGAAAAACAAAAAAGAAAAGAAAAGCTCAGTTCACAGTTGCAATTAACTACCAACGGTTCGATAAAGGGACCCCACCACTTTCAACACTGATAATTAATACTGTCGGCAAGATAATTATACATGCCTGATCCGAATGGTTTGACCGGAATATGCTATTTATGTTATATGTTCTCTCTCACAAAATAAGGGTATCGGTAGTAGTACAATTTAAAAAAATATTAACTAATATGATTAAAATATGGGCAATTCTCATCTGCTCTGTTAGATAAATTTTTCATTTCAAAAATCCCATTGAAAACTTGATTTTTCCATTTTTCTCATTTAATTAACTAATATATAAAAGAGGACTTTTACCGCTCTGCAGGATATTTCTACCACCACTGACCAGATTTAGTTAAAAATATTTTAATTTATTAATATGAAATGTCAAATTTTGATTGCATTACAATACATGTGTGTGATACTGTGACCGTACTGTAGCTTTTTCCTATATAAGAATACTATTTTATTACAAACTCATTTCATAATTTATTTTTTTATTTTTATTTTTTAAAAAGTTAATAAAAACAAAATTCATTTAAATCATGTTAAATTTTAGAATGCTCAAATTAATTTCATACTATTTATATAATTATGTACTGCTTATTAAATTCCATACTAAAAAACTTGGAATTCTTCTAATGAGAAACTCGTACTAACTTTTTTTTTTTTTTTTTTGTCTTTTCTTTAAATCGAGATTCCATACTATATATTATGAGATTTACTCGATCTCATACCACACCTAATAATTTACATACTATTCTTATTAAGTTTGTATTAAATTTTATGTTACCCTCCTAATTTCATACTACTCCTTCCATCGTGCAGTGTGCATTAATTACTATGTCTAATAAATTTCACACAAAGTCGGTTAAAATCCATACTACTTGTAATAAAACTTCATATTATCTTATTATTTTTATACTACTATCCATTTACGTCACCGATCAACTGAAGTCCGATCAAAATACAGACCCGAACAATCTTATATCGAACCTCATGCCCTATCCACGGGTCAAACCCATAGACGGTTGGCCAGAGTCAACTAGTAGCCCCATCTCGTTGGCAACACCAAGTCCCTACCATTACCGCCTTTGACCATCTTACTCTTCACCATCTCGATCTGCAAACACCCGTAATAAAAAAATAATAATAAATAAATAAACAAATGAGATGTGAACCTCGAATTCTGGAGAAAACAAAGTGAGAACCCGTAACCCAAACGTTCGGATCTGAGCTGTCGTGGTCGGTTTCTGATCGCCAGTGATCATCAACGAAGATGGCAACAAATTAGTTCCACGCCCGAGTTCAGTGCAAGATGTCGTTGGAGTGGTTGGAGGCGAGGAGATGTCTTCTGGTTTAAAGTGGCAGTTACGAGAATTCTCAACTGGATCCGACTGACTATTTGTTTGTAGACTATAGTTTTGGGTAAGAGAAAATGGGTCGGAGACGACGATAACGTTTCGTGCTCTATTGATTCGGCTCTGATTCAAATTTTGGGTTTCTGCCATAGATATAGAGAGGACGGTTTATATCCCGAAATAACGTGAGTGGAGGCTATGAGGATGGAGTTAGAGTTGCATAGGATTAGGACTTTGTAAGGGAGTTATATTATGTTTTATTATATCAGGATTTTTAAGTTGGGGGTAGTTTGATAATTTAAGAGTGAGTTTTAATTTAATGAAATAGTTTTTACTAAATGCGATTTTATATAAAAATATAAATAATTATTCGGGAACTAATAATAATCTAATTGTACTACATGGGAATTATCCCTTGAAATATTATAATCGATGAATTTTTTTTTTTTTGTCTATTTGATTTTGTAAAAGTAGTCCAAGTGAAAACAATGTGATCAAAGATATGTAAATAGGTATCCATGTAAATGATATATATATATCACCCCTATATATTAATGCAAAATTCTCATAATTTATGTGTCTGCTTCGTATGCTTCGATTGACAAATAAAAAATTATGGTACTTCGTTTGCTTATGTGTCGTCCGAACCTAATATTTACCTAATTTAATACTTTTCTTTTTATTGTATCCTACCTAATTTAATTCTTTTATTATATTTTTCCTTATTCAATACTTTTCTTTGATTCTCCTAATATAAAAATAAAAATAAGTCATATATAATTAATTGATAATATATAATTAGTTATTTTATTAGAATTAAAACTACATATGAAATAATTATAATTAAAAAAATTATTATGAAAATAATTAATAAGTTTTATTAATAATATGATTTAAAATTATTTTATTTTCGGAGTTTCAAATATTATATATAGGTAAAATATGAGTTATTTACAATAATTAAAGTGTGTAACTAAATATTAGATATGTATTCAATCTAAACATAAAAATATTATATTATATGCTAATAACTAATAAACATTGATTAGACACCAGTACAATGCGACAAGGGTTGGGAGTATGGCATCTTTTGAATATCTCAAAATATGTAACTAATAATTATTAATGAATTTATTGTAAACATTAATATATTAAATTATTTAATAATAATAATTAATAAAATAGATATTAGACACGGGTTTAGAATGTGACGCCTTTTGAAATTTTGTATGTAACTAAAATTATTAATGAATTTAATTTAAACACCAAATACAAAATTATTTAATATTTATAATAATTAATAAATAGATTAGACATGTACAAGGCACGGGTTGGGAATACATTGTTTTAAATTTTTATTTCAAATTTAAAATTAAATCATTATCACAAATATTTTTTATATTTATCTTTGAGTGGGTCTCCTGTGTGACTGCCACACGGATCTTTTATTGTGTGACGGAGCCCAAATTCAAACACAACCCGGATCCATCTGGGTTATTATATAAATTAAAAAGAAAACATATTGAAACTCTCTTCGTTTGAAGAATTTGAAGCTGAATATATTGCAATGTTGTCAACGAATTTTGAAGAGTTTGATCGCGATGAGATAATTACTACTTACAAA
>BMAC01000172.1:476578-519643 GCA_014905375.1 Phtheirospermum japonicum
TGAGTTTTATAATTTCTGATTTTAGGGTTTTGTTTCGCTTAGTTTGTGTTCCTTAGTTTGTGTCTTTCATTGATGTTTTTGTTAGTAAATTTGATGTTAGCATATACTTGATTTTCACTCGCTTGAGGGATGAGGACTGGGTAGGGTTTGTATGGGGATTTCATTACTTGAATAACTGATAGTACTTCCAACAGTGACAATAATGGATTGTTTCAACATTGACAATAATGGGTTGTGATGGATTGTTTTTGTAGTTTTTTTTTTCCTAAAGTTGTTGATTGTTTTTGGGTTGGATGATTGATTTTTCTATGAACTTTGCCGTTGTCCACTGCTCTAATTCAGGTTCATTGACGACTTAATTTTACGATCAATGATTCTTTCTTTCAGTGTTTTGTTATGATTTCAGTAGTTGAGCAAATTCTTTTTAAATTTAGAATATTATGATTTTACCTGATTCATTCACTGATTTATGGTGACTTAATTTCATATATCGTGTAATGTTAAATGAGAAAAGCTGATTCACCTGAGTATTTTTAGAATCTTTGGAATGTGATGATGTTCTATAGGATACTGATTGACATACATTGATAGGAAAATAGTTGAATGTTAATGTGCATTCAAGTTAGCAGTCTATCTTTTAGATTCAGATTCATGTTTCTTTATATGATTACAAAATTGAAGATGACATGGCTTGTTTGATATTGTGATTTAACATGATTTTGATTTAAAATTATAAATGCTGCTTGAGTGAAAAATTGATAGTTCTATCATTTGTCATTGTAGTCTTATTTTAGTAATTTTATATTGATATTTTGCGTGTTTTTATTTATTTGTCAGATGGGAAAGAAGCAACTTGTTCGAAAAAGGAAGCGAGAGTCGACAAAGGATCAATCAGAGAAGAAGATTAAGAAAAAAAATTTGGATGAAGAAACTCCCATTGTGGCTGAAGCTTCAACTGATGCTACTGAGTCCTCAAAGAATTTAAAAGTACTGTTGAAGGTTCCAAAAGGAGAAAAGCCAAAACTAGTACCTGTTATTGAAGAAGGTGAAGTTGGGATTGACAAAGCTGAGATGCTGAAGAATCAGAATTGCCCGACGAAGGGTGAAAAAAAAACAAGACTGCAAATCAAGGGTTTGATGGAGGGAACTTTAAAAGAATCTGAACATTCAAGTAAGGAACCTGAGAAAGTGGAAAAAAAAATCATCAACTGAAGAAACGGACGAACCGGCCAAATTTGTAATTGAAGAAACTGGAAAAAAGAAACAAGAGAAGAAAGTGAAGGCACAAAGTTTAACTGCGAAGGATCAGGCTGTACCAGCAAATGATCAATCTACAGTTTCAAAGGGAGTGAATAAAATGTTGAAAAATAAATCGAAGGTGCAAAAGGGGGATGATGAGAGGTTAGTTTTTTGTGGAATTATTATTGTTGTTTCTATAGTTTGTCACTTTTGAGCTTTTTTCTGTCACTTATGACTTTTTTCAGTAACTCTGAGTATTATTTTCTTTTTTGTCTCTTTTATTTATTTTCGTGTCACTTATTATTCTTCAAGGGGATTGAAGAAAATTGTGAAAAACAAATCGAAGGCGAAATGGGGAAAAAAAAAAACACAAGAGCAAACCTTATAGCAGTGCGATGCTTGAATCGGGGACGATTTGTTTCCGGCGAATTTTCTGGCGACGCGAGGAAGAAAGGCAGCTCCAAAACAACAAAGTTTCGAAAAACAACAATGGCGAGTCTACAAATCCAGCAATGATACGAAGCAACTCTGGCGACACGAAGCAACTCCGGCGACACGAGGCAACTCCGGCGACACGAAGCAATTCCGGCTACACAGAAAGGCGAGGCGAGCGGTGAACCGAACAATGAACCTCGGTGAAAAGGAATTGTGGTGAATATTTTCGCCCGTTCCTTTTTTTTTATTATTTATATGAACCCATATTCATTGGGTCGGATACGGGTCAAATGTGGGTCGGAGCCCGTCACACAATAAAAGGATCCGTGTGGATGCCACATTTGAGTGTTTGCCAAAGAATGGAAGTAATTAAATGAGAATATTATTAATTAATTTAGAATGTATTGATCAAATATTTTATTAATTAATTTTAAACAAAAACTTCAAAACGACACTTATTCAGAAACGGATGGAATATATTTTATAAAGCTAACTTTTTACCATGGACTCATGAATAGGATTGAAATATAAGTAAGAGACAATGAATTATGGGGCCATTAATTTTGACTTTGGGGACCATGTGGTGCGTACATGGAAAAGCATACATACACACTCCAACATTTCTCTAATTCATCAATTAATTCTTTTAATTTATTGATTAACAGTAATAGTGGCGCATCTTTACACTTGTCTGACTCAGATTATGTTATTTTTAATTCAAAGAAATGAATCGCAATTAAGGAAACCTTAAGCGACTAAGTAAGCTTGCTACATTTAATAAGTAAGAGTTTTCTATACACATTTTTACAAAAAGAAACTTTAAAAGGTGGAGGAAATGAAAAAGGTTCAAAAAAGTTGCTATAATCCATGTGTCCATGTCTGATTTTCAAGATTTAGATAAATCCCATTATCTATTCTTATACTAAGATAAGATATGGATATATATTTTTAGTTATTATATATATATATAGGCAACAAATTAGTCAGATCAAGTTATAGCATAAGCAAACAAGTTATTGGGAATGGCAAATTTGCAAATAGTTCCAGCAGGGAAGAATGTGGAGGCACAATATGTGGAAATGATGGTTCCTTTGTATTCTTATGGATGTGAGAAGAAAATCAAGAAGGCTTTGGCCAATCTCAAAGGTAATTAATAATAGTTTTACAAAATTCTTACAAAATAAATTGGATACTTACTTCCAAGATAAGTCATGAATTATGTATTATTTATTTATTTATTTTGGGAGAATATTTTTGCTCTAGTAATCTATTTATTGAATTTATTATTTTCTCTTTGTTACAAGTATCAAAGGAAACATAAATTTTTTCTGGATTCATAGATAGTAGATTAGATAACCAAAGTCAGGCTTACGGGGCCTAGTGAAATTTTCTGGTGTTTAGTAGCTATTTGCGATTTAACGTAGGCCCAATAGCTAAAAACACTGCCCCCTTAGATAAAGTATCCAACTGTCCATCATTAGCAGAGCTACAATATGGGGCTGGTTACTTATATTATCGGCCATTATTGTGTGAACAAGTTGTGAATACATCTTTTGCCATGTTTATTGTATTTTAATTGAGATTTCAGTATTTTAACAAATGAACGGCATTTTAAAAATAAATGAACATAGATTATAAATCATGAAGAAAAATATTTATATATCGCTGGTGATGTAAATAATTGTGTACACTTGAATGTATCAATACACGTACGTCATGAGATGTTGAATACAATGGGGATTGTTAAAAAAAAAAAAATTAAAGGAAAAAATAGGGGTATTAAAATATTACGGTTATATCCTTAAACTCATAATAACAAATAGTGATTAGACCAATCTTTGAAAGGTTGAAAGGGTGTGGTTTTAAGTAATGTTTAAAACTCTCGACTATACTATTCGACATATTATCCCATTTTACTACTACTATAGTTTCATGAAAAAAAAATCAAAAGTGGATGCAATTAATATTGTGATGATTAACATTTTGATGCGTATTTTTGTAGGCATATATTCGGTTAATGTGGATTTCCATGAACAAAAAGTGACAGTATGGGGAATATGCAACAAGTGCGACGTGCTCACAGTTGTGAAGAAGAAGAGGAAAGGGGCTCGTTTTTGGAATTCCGAAGATGATAATAATAAAATTCAATTTCAAGAGACACATTCGGCGCCTCAATCGCCACAACCTTCTTCGAGTGCTAACAACTCTAAGCGCTATTTTGCTATGATAAAGCGTCAAACTCTGAAATGGGATTTGTCTATGCTAAAGCACACTTCGTTGCTGAATTGGAAATCAGTAAAGAAGGCATTTGTGAGATCGAACTCATTTTGATTAAGAAGTCAATGTGATTTTGGGCTAAATATTTGTATTGTCCGTTCTAATGAAATAATTCATGAGTTTTGTTGGGAAAATTAAATATGAATTCAAGTATGGTAATACTTTTGCTCTCTTGGTGTTATTACTCATATTTGGTACTAAAATATTTCATAAATTGATTCTTAAAAAATACAATATTAAGCCAAAATAGGAGGAAAAAAGAAAACCCACTCATTACTTCCACTCATTAAAATTAAAAAAAATAAATAATTAATTATTATATATTTTCCCACGGATTCAGCTATACACTAAATACTCATATTTTTCTAAATTCTAACTACTACATATATTATTAAATTTTATGTCATGTCAATTTCATTATACTAGTTGTCTTGATCTCTATCTTATTTATTAGTTAATCGTTACTTCAGTTCAGTCGAACAACTTTAAGGTTCGGGAGCCCTCATGCTAGTAATCAATTGACATGTACTGTTGCTCACCTAGGTTCGAAGTTTACATGATAGTTGGTGTGCCATAGTACGTATCAATTAAAAAAATAAAAGTTTGAGAGATATGGGTATTAACCCACATTCTTTTACTTTTTGTACACAAACCATGATTAGTCCACCACATAATCTTTCCTGATATTATATTTTATCAACAAAATATCTATATTCATAAATAAGTTTCATATTTCTTTTAATCCAAAATAACTTACCATGAATTCATATTTTAACTCTAATATAAAAGTTAACACTACTCATAACCTACGCATAAAAAGAAAAAGAAAATTTCAAATAACTATTAATAAGATAAAAAAGGCAAGAAATGAAAACCAGAATATTAAATAACTATTTAATAAGATAAAAAAAAGGCAAGAAAATGAAAACCAGAATATTAACGTAATATGATAATACTAAATAGATCTCAAAACTTGAAATCATAAAAAATATATAATAAACTATTATTTAAATTTACATTATTTTTTAATATATTTAGAAAAATACTTAAAAAATATTATAGAATAATAATATGTTATGTTTCAGCTTATTTTCTGTAATTTGTGTATTAATTTTCTCGTTTGTAAATAAGAAGAGCAAGATGAATTGTAGAGGGGAGAGAGAGAGACTTGGAGAGAAAGATATTAGCATGAATTACTTGATTCTTTTCAATTCTTCACATCATACATAAATACCCACATGGGGGGACCATTAAAATGCTGCTTGATCCCTAAAAACTGGAAATGTAACAACTTACTACTCTCCCTCTTTAAATCAGCAATACAAATGGGCTAGAAATGTAATTGGGCTTCTAAAATATTAAATAACTAAGTGGGCCGCTCAACTCAATTAATGGCCACATGTCCTGCCCCGTTTATGCAGTCTAGATCCATTTTGTTGCTGGATTTAACCAACCCGGTCCCAATTGACACTTCATCATCTTTCTCCTTCACACAACCCGATCCCACTTTCAATTTCTCCCCCTCACTTGATGCCCTAATCCCTAAATTCTCCAAACACAAACCCTGATTCATGACAATACCCCTTCCCTCTTGAGATCCTTGTCCCAAAGGATCGAACTTGGGAAAACATCTGCGCAAATACTTCTCATCCTCCCAAGTTGATTGTTCAATTCCGCCATTGCACCAGGTAATCAAAAACTGTTGCACCATTTCTTTCTTTCTACGCACCACTCTCTGGCCGGTTGACTCATTTGGTGTTATCAAGAACTTTTCGTCATCATCCGTGATAGGAAGGTCTTGAGTAGGTAAGGGTTGCAGCGTGGGACTGGTCTTCTTCTTTAGGAGCGACACGTGGAAAACTGGATGGATCCGTGATCTATCTGGAAGCAGTAATCGGTAAGCTACCTCTTCTACCTTCTCAATGATTTGGTAAGGCCCGTAGTAATTTGCTGATAGTTTGAGGTTTTTCCTAAGCACCACTGAATTTTTCCAGAAAGGCTGTAGCTTTAAATAAACCCAATCCCCTACCTCAATTTGTCTCTCTGTCCTCTGTTTATTTGCGAAAAATTTCATTCGTTGTTGTTCTTGTAGTAGGTTATGTTTGAGATCTTGAGTTAATTGTTGCCTTTGTTGGATGAACTCATCTGTGTCTTGGTTTTGAGTGATAATATGTGTTTCCAAAAATGTGGAAGGGGGTTGGTAACCATAGAGAGCTTGAAAAGGGGTCGTTTTTAGACTAGTGTGGTAGTTGGTGTTATACCAGAATTCTGTCAAGGTCAACCATTTTGCCCAACTCCTAGGGTTTTGCTGCACCATACACCTCAGATAGTTCTCCAAGCACTGATTCAATCTCTCAGTTTGACCATCTGACTGAGGGTGATAGGCTGATGTAAAATTTAATTGAGTTCCCATTGCCTTAAAAAGCTCCTTCCAAAAGGTACTAGTGAATACCTTATCTCTGCCAGTAACAATGTGTACTGGCTGCCCATGTAACTTGTAGATAAAGTCCACAAACAGTTTAGCAACTGTATTGGCTGTGAAAGGATGTGATAGGGCTATGAAATGGCCATACTTGGTGAATCTATCTATCATCACTAAGATTACATCCTTCCCTGCTGATTTAGGCAATCCTTCAATAAAATCCATTGAAATATGTGTCCAGGCTTGATGGGGTATTGGAAGTGGTTGTAGCAAGCCTGGGTAAGGCCCATTTTCTCCTTTGCTCTTAGCACAAATCTCACATTGTTTAACCCAGTCCTCTACCTCTTTCTTCATGAGTGGCAAGTAGAAAACTCTACTAATCCTCTTATAAGTGCCCATAATGCCAGAATGCCCACCATAAGCTGTGCTGTGCATCTCAGATAGGATAGTGTGCCTAAATGTAGGGTCCCTTCCTACCCATATCCTCCCTTTATACTTTATGATTTCCCCCTGCAGTTCAAACTCAGGATGTGCCTGTGGGTCCAGAGACTTGGCTGCCAGAATCTTGGTGAAGTATGGGTCATTTAAATAGCTGTCAGATACCTGTTGTACCCAAGTGGGAGTGACAGTAGATACACCACAGCTGAGTGTAACAGGGAGCTCCTTCCTGGAAAGAGCATCTGCCACTTTGTATTCTACTCCTTTTTTGTACTGAATCTCATAGTTAAACTCCAATAGTTTAGTTATCCACTTTTGCTGCATAGGATTCATAATCCTCTAGTCCAGTAGATGTTTTAGAGCTTGCTGATCTGCCTTAATGATGAATTTATATCCCTGCAAGTAGTGCCTCCACTTCTGAATGGCCATCAACACTGCCATGAATTCCTTCTCATATATGAATAACCCTTGATTTTTCATGCACAAAGCCTTGCTCATGTAGGGTATTGGCTTTCCCTCATGCATGAGAACAGCTCCCAGCCCAATGCCACTTGCATCTGTCTCAAGCATGAAAGGTTTGGAAAAATCTGGGAGGGCCAATACAGGTGTTGTACTCATTGCTCTTTTGATATTATTGAAAGCCTATTCTGCCTCCTCTGACCATAACAATCCCCCTTTTTTGTGTAAACTGGTAAGTGGTTTGCTCAACAATCCATACCCTTTCACAAACCTTATGTAATAACCTGTGAGTCTAAGAAACCCCCTGAGTTGTTTGACATTAGTAGGTCTTGGCCAGTCCAACATGCTAGAAATCTTGCTAAGGTTAGTAGCTACTCCCTCCTTATATATGATGTGTCCCAAATACTCAATCTGTTTTTTTCACAAAGTGACACTCGATTCTCTTTGCATAGAGTAAATGCTTCCTCAGTAAGGATAGGTCTGCTCTCACATCCTTATAGTGATCCTCTTTTCTTCTGCTGTAAATCAGAATATCATCAAAGAATACTAAGATTATTTTCCTTAACATGGGTTGAAAAACTTGGTTCATCAATGACTGGAAAGTTGCAGGTGCATTGCACAATCCAAAAGGTATCGCTAGGAATTCATATTGTCCTATATGAGTGTTTAAAGTTTTAAGGTACCTATCCTTAGGCCTCATTAATATTTGGAAATACCCTGACCTCAAATCAATTCTTGAAAAATATTCAGCCCATGTAGCTTATCCAACAATTCATCAATGATAGGAATAGGATAATCATGTTTAATGGTGAGGTTGTTCAGGTACCTATAGTCTACACACATCCTCCAAGTATTGTCCTTCTTCTTGCCTAGGAGCACTGGTGATGCAAAGGGTCTGCTATTGTGTTGAATAACTCCAGAATCTAGCAGCTCCTTCACTATTCTTTCAATCTCATTTTTCTGGTTGTGGGACCCTATAGGGGTATTGGTGCTTAGGGTTGCTGCCCTCCTTTAATATAATGTTATGTTCAGTCCCTCTAACTGGTGGTAGTCCTTTGGGTTCTTAAAAAACATCCTGAAATTCCAGTAGTAAATCCTCCAACTTGTCATTTATGTGCTCAGCCTTTGGTGTAACCATAATACAATACATTTCTTCAATCTGAGTGGGCACCTCTTGGTGAACCATTTTGAAAAGTGTAGGGCCAGAAATAAATTGGCATTCAGTAGGGGTTGAAATAGCTTGAATCCTTACCCTCTTTCCCAAAAGGGTGACAGTGAATGTCATCTTGTCATAATCAAATTCAATAGGAGTACAAGATTCCAGCCAGTCACCACCCAATATCAAATCACACCCATTAGTAGCCAGAACCCTAGGTGAGAAGGTAAAAGAGTGGCTCTGCATTTTCTATTTGAACCCTGCAACTCTAACAGAGCTGATCATCCTCTGCCCATTGATTAGTACTAATTTTTTTTGGTTTTAGTAGGTATTTTTGTTTATTTCTCTTATTATTTTTGGTATAAGTTGGGTAGTTTGAGCTTAATTTCGTATATTTGTACTTCCAGCTTATTTTACCGCTTTTTGATATAGATTAATGCAAATAAGTGATTATTTATGCCTGCCGTTAAAAAGGCCCAAAACCGACATAAAAGCCTGATTTCGGCCCAAAATCATCCCACAACTATAAATACCCCCATAATTCGGATTTCAAGCATACTTTAGCATAGTTTAGTTCACTTTTCCTACTTTTTACTTTTCCTAGGGTTTCTAAGACCTCTTAGGGGCTGACAACCCCGACGAGTGCCAAGTTGTTCTCTTAGTCTCTCTTCATAATTTTAGTTTTAAAACTCTAGTTTTTAGGATTAGTTTAGATTAGCTCCTAGTTAGTTTATATTAATATTAGTTCATGGATTTCTACACCAAAACGCTGCGGATCTTCTTGGTTTAATTAGTAAGTAATTATTTCTTTCGCTTTCAATTTAGTTGCATGCTTTTAATTAGTTTAATTAATAATTATTGCTTCCATGACGAATCGTTCTTGTGATTGTGTTGGGATTGAAACTTTGATTATGATGATTGTTTTTGGTTAGATCCAATGGGTCTAGAGCCTAGATTCGTTGTGAACCATCAATTGGGTCTTCCCAAGCGATCGTGGAGACGAATCAAAGCTTTAGAACCCTAGTTTTCTTAAATCGTTTTATAGTCTTTTAATTAATACTAATTTCTAGATTTAATTTAATTATTCTTAGTTAAATTAATCTTAGGTTTTAGATAATTAATTCTTAGTTAAAATAATTTCTGATTTTAATTAATTAGGTCATAGCTTAGATAATCTTTAATTTTAATTAGTTTAATTAATTTTAGTTCTTAAAACTACCAAACAAATTTGCGACAGTGTGTTATTTTTATTTAATTTCTTATTCGTGAAACGTAAGCATGAAACGAACTTCCGAATCAGCTTTCCTCAAGAGATCGACTTGAGTCAACTTATCAACCTACACGCGATCCCGTACTCTTGCGAGCGAGCTTTTTAAAAATTGATAAATTTAATAAAAGTAGGTACAAAAAGCTCGAATCACCCATTAGCAACCTTAACCAGGATAGGTTTGACTTTGTCTAGAGTGAAGCCCAGCTTCTTAGCAGTAGACTCCTGTATAAAAATTAGGGTGCTCCCTGTATCAATAAGTATATGCAACTTCTCACTCCCTACAGAACCATTAAACCTCATAGTAATGACTCCACCTTCCCCTGATATAGAATTCAGTGTCATTTGGATTTCCTCCATTGAATCAGCACCTTCCTGCTCATTTATCTCATTGTGCATATAGTGTAGCTCCTCCTCCTCAGTCATAATCATATAGGAAATCCTGTTCTTACACCTGTGCCCACTTGAAAATGGTGCATCACAATTATAGCAAAGCCCCTTTTCCCTCTTAGCTGCCATCTCAGATGTAGTTAAAAGTTTTAAGGGTGGTTTACTAGCATTCTGAGTTGGCCTGGGTACATTACTCAACTCATTTCTCCTCAGGGTGAGAGGTGAAACATGCTTAGTTGTATTTCTGAACTTCTTTGCCAATGCCTCCAGGGTATATAACTGACTGCCTCTGCCTAGTTCAATAGTTTGTTGCAAGGTGGTGGGCTCAAACATCTGCATAAATGCCTGCAACTCCTCACTCAGCCCACTAATGAAACTGGTTATGAAATAGTCTTTAGAATAGGCACTATTGTTTAAGAGTAGCATACAAGCTCTTAATTCTTCAAATTTCTCCACATATTCCACATAAGAGTGTGTGTGTCTCAACTTGTTAAACTCATAAATAATTTTTATTCTTTCAACTCTTCAAATCTGGCTGAAATAACTTCTAAAAACTGGGGCCAGGATAGGTCTAGTTGTTTCATGGAAAATTATTGGTACCACAATGTAACTTTTCCCTCAAAATGCATCGAGGCTAGGGTTACCTTTTAAGATTCAGGTATGCTGGGTATTAGCTTGAAATATCCTTGGCATTTTAACATCCAAGACCTGGGTTGAGAACCACCAAATCTGGGAAAGTCAAGCTTGGGTAGTGGACTGATGATGTGAGCAGATGACTGATCCTGGATCATCATGTTGACTGCAGATTGTTGCTTAGAATTTGTTCTAGTAGAGGACCAGTCTGGGCCTGGACCTCCCAGAATTTATCCTTCATCTTTCTGTTTGGGCCCCTTGTCAAGATTAAGTAACTGCAACTGAATAGATGCTAGGGTTTGAGAGAGATGACCTAATTTGCTTGTCATGTCAGTATTAATACCAGTGATTTGTTCTTGTATTTTCATTTCAGTAGCTTCTCTTTTTGCAGATTCAGTTTGAAGGATCTGATCCAAACGTTTCTGGGCTTCCTGCAGGTCCTTGAAATGGATAATTTCTGCCACGGTGGAGGATCAAAGGCTCTGAGTACCAATTGTTATGTTTCAACTTAATATCTATAATTTGTGTATTAGTTTTCTGGTTTGTAAATAAGAACATCAAGATGAATTGTAGAAGGGAGAGAGAGAGATATTTGAAGAGAGAGATATTAGCATGAATTACTTGATTCTTTTCATTTCCTCACATCATACATAAATACCCACATGGGGGGACCATTAAAATGCTGCTTGATCCCTAAAAATCGGAAATGTAACAACTTACTACTCTCCTTCTTTAAATCAGCAATACAAATGGGCTAGAAATGTAATTGGGCTTCTAAAATACTAAATAACTAAGTGGGCCGCTCAACTCAATTAATGGCCACATGTTCTGCCCGTTTATGCAGTCCAGATCCGTTTTGCTGCTGGATTTAACCGACCCGATCACAATTGACACTTCATCAACTTGATCCTTCACATAACCCGATCCCACTTTCAGTTTCTCCACTTCACTCAATGCCCTAGTCCCTAAATTCTCCAAACACAGACCCTGATTCATGATATAATACAAGTTAAACAGATATTTAATCATGAATGATTACTTGATATATTTAAAAATTAAAAGTATAATAATATTATAAAATAAATTTTAAAATACTTTTAAATTAGATAAGAATATAAAAAAGTGTGATTAACTTCTAAATATTTATATCACAAATCTAAAAAAAATAGTAAAAATTAATATAAAAACTACCAGTTTAAAAAATATATATTAAATAAAATAGTTTTTTGGTCACAAAATTAGTTAAATACCTTTGTAGACATACATAATATTTTATAATACAATACTAAATAAATCTCAAAACTTGATATCAGAAAAAAAAAAATTAATACTTCATAAGATTATAATAAAGTGTGATTTAACAACAAAATAATTATTTCATAAATATAAAGAAAATTAATAATAATAAATAATTATAAAATAATATAAATTAATAAAATACAAAATAATCAACGACAATAATAATAATAATAATAATAATAATAATTAAGAAAATGAGGTTTCGCGATATTAATTGAAACTTTTGTATACAAAATATTAAATATTATAATATAAAACTAAATAAGTCTCAAAACATGAAATCAAAAAAAATATACAAATATATTGTATAAGTTCATATGATTATTTAATCAATTATTAAAAAAAAAAACCTAAAAATATTATAGAATAATAATATAAGTCATTAATTTTTTAAAAAAAATAAGTTAAATAAATATAGAAAAAATAATTAAATAATTATTCTATAAAAATATAATAAAATATGATTAGATTCTAAATAATTATTTCATAAATTTGAAAAGAGAATAAGAAAATATTATAAATTAATATAAAAAAATAAAAATTATTACAAAAAATAAGTTATTGGACAACAAGATTAATTGCGAACTTTTGTAGATAAAATACAAAATGTTATAGTATAATAATAAATAAATATCAAAACTTAAAATCAGAAAGATTATATAATAAACTATTTTTCAAGTTTATATAATTATCTAATAAATTGAAAAAAAAAACCTTAGAAACATTATAGACTAATAATATAAGTCACTACAGAATTATAAAGTGAGTTAAGTAAATATAAAAAAAATAATTATTTATTCATGCATAATTAATTATATATTTGGAAATAAAAACATGACACAAATGCTATATAATATTATAGAATAAATTTCAAAATGTTTTTAAATATAATAAAGTGTGATACTGATTACCTTCAATATAAACATAATTTTTATATTTTACTAATGTGTTATATTTATATTATATATTAAATAATTATTTGGAAGTTTTTAATATTTTTTCAACTAATTTTATAAAATTTTCAGATTTATATTATATTTTTTATGATTTATTAATCTTCAGATTTATTGAATAGATATTTTTAATTTAATTATAAATTTATGTATTTTTATTTATCTGGATTTATATAATTTAGTGTTTTAATGTTATTTAATTTGTATTATTTCTAAATAATTTAGAAGAACTTATTTATATATTTTTATTTAGATTAACTAATTATGGTTTAGATTTTTTTATTTGATTTATGATGGATTGTTTGTAAAAAGTTCAATTAAATTTATTTCTAGATCTTCAAATAATATAAATAAGTTATGAAAATTATTTTGAATTTTTTATAATATAATCTTAATATATACTTATAAATAACTAACAAAGACAATCTAACCATGTAAATAAATTTTATTTGACCAGTGATACCCAGCCTTGATCTCATGCTCCAGTAAACAATTTGTATGATACGCTAAATTAATAATGATATTGAAAGATCGATAGAATATTAATATTATAATTTAATATCACTAATTAGTATTTTGATTTTTGAAGTTTTTATATTTGTAGGGTCATATTATGTTATATGACATTTATACATTTTGAATTATGCACATTTTTATATATTTTTATTTTTGTAACTATCAAATAATTTTAAAAATAGTTATTTTATAATTTTTTATAATTTAAGAGTCACTTTATGTCAAATATTGAGAATTAAAGAATCGAAGATAGTTTGAGATTATTTAATGCGATTAATATAATATCATTTATATTAATAAATAAATATTTATCAAATCGATATTTCATTATTCAAAATTGACATAATGACTCAAACTAGTTCAATTATACTTTAGTTAAAAACCCATTTTTCTTCTTTCGAAAAATAAATCAGCAAGAAAATGAAAAGATTCAACTGTATAATTAATTTTTATTTCAACTAATCAATTTAAAGTCCACAACGAAAAAACTAGTACAGTATTTGATTTCGTTGGATGTACAATACTTTTATACACTGGGCTTGGGCCTTCACATTACGTGTGGAAAAAGTGTGGATTCATAGAAATCCATTCCATATTGCCTAACTTCTTTACTGTGCAGACAAACAATCAAAGTCACAATTCAAAGATTTGTACTTCAGCTTTCTTTTTTTGAATTAGGAAGTTGTTGGCAAACCCATTTTTCAACATCTTTTTTTGAATCTAAAACCATTCACCCAGAAATTTATTGATTACCAAATTTTGTTTAGAGAAATACATTATTAAGTATTACTAATGCACTTTTATTTTTCCCCCTACCAATCGCCAATTTATTAGGTGGACCTGGGTGCAGAGGCGGATGTACCTAGGGGGCCTGGGTAGCACAAACCCCCCAAATTTTTGTGTCTTTTACTTATATATATATTATTTATAAAAAATAACACTGTTCCTCATAGTTTAAATTTTTTAAAAAATGTATTAATTTCTACATTAGCTAATTTTATTATTTATTTTTAAGTCATAATATTTAATTTTTTAGAATAAGTGATGTATAATGATTTTGTTTGATGATATTTAACGGAGATTTGAGTTTAGATGTTGTTGATCTTATTTATCATTAAATTTTGTAAATTTTAGATTGATTATACCAATGGTATAAAATTATATAATAGTATGAGAGATCAAATATATTGTATAATCATTTTATTTCTATATCCAGAGAAAAAGTTGTTTTTGATTATTAGCGTGATGTAATTATAAGTCGATTTTAAAATATGATAATTCGGCGAGAACAATAGTATTATATTTTTCTTAAACCTTTGTTAGATTTTATAATTGTTATTTAATATGATAATTTTTTGAGTATAATTTTAATAAATAAAAATATTATTATGTTGGTGCCCCGCCAAAAAATAATTTCTGTATTCGCCTCTGCCTGGGTGCACCTTGCTAGGTGCACCCTATTTTACGTGATGATATCTGATAGTTATACGTGATGATATCTGACGGTTATACGTGATGATATATGGTAGTTATACGTGATGATATGTGTCAAAGATTTAGAGTTTAGGGTTTACTTTTTCATTTTAGGGTTTAGTTTTACATTTTAGGGTTTAGTTTTTCATTTTTAGAGTTTAATATTTCATTTTAAGGTTTAGTTTTTTATTTTTTTTAATTTAATTTTCCATTTTATTTCTATCATTCTGCCAGTTATATGTGATGATATGTGTTAGTTATATGTGATGATATGCGATAGAAATTTAGGATTTAGAGTTTAATATTCAATTTTAGGATTTAGTTTTTTATTTTAGGGATTAATTTTTCATTTTTAGGGTTTAATTTATTGTTTTAGGTTTATTTTTTTAATTTTAGAATTTTAAATTTTAGATTTAGAATTTCAATTACATGTGATAATATATGTGATGATATGTACCAATTATATACGATGATAAATTAAATTACAGGTGCACCTTATAAGGTGCGCCTGGGTCCATGGTATACTGTCCCCCAATCACATCTACACACCCTTTAAAAGAAACAAATCATCATTACACATTTTAAATAAATTCGAGTGCTATTTATTATTGCTCTTGTATTTATATCTACTGCTTACCAATCACATATTTATTAATTATTATTTTATTATTTTTTATACCATATCAATTTTCATAATAACATTCATCTCATGATAATATCAAATTTCATTCTATTTCCCTAATATATTCCTTTTCAGCCCTTACTTATTGTTGTTTTTTAAATTTATCTCTAAATATTTAGCGTAAATCTAGTCAAACACGCTATATATGAATATAAGTTATGGGTGTTTTAGCTCAACTATTCTTTCACGCAAATTTATTCTTTCACGCAAATGACGATGGAAAACGTGTCTTATCATGAAAAGATAGATTGTTAATCACGCGCAAGTAATAAGACGGCCATAAAGATAACATTATGAAATCAATTTATTTTCAACTCTATTAAGCCAATTCAAGCTTAACTTAATTTGTCAATTTATTTATTCATGCAATTGTAAGTACTATAGCCTATTAGTTGAATAGTTGTTGTTCTGTCACGTGTCCACGTATATATATTAAAGATAGAACCGTCCCCCACATAAATATACTAAATTTATTGCTTAAATTAAATAAAGTCAAAATCTCTCGTGTTTTTATTTTTCATTTGTTATTTTTAAGTTCTCTCATCACCCGCACCCCACCCCACCTTCCTATATATACAAAGGCCAGCACAAATTTTCTTCCTTGCAAAAAACAGATATAATAATTATTATTATTATTTTGAAGGAGAAAGAGAGAGAAAAATAGAAGATGATAAAATTTGGGAAAATGGTGGAGTTAATGGAAGAGTACAGCTTGATAATGGCAAGAATGAGAGATGAGCTTCATTTTCTGCCACGGCGGCGCGTGGATTTTCGCTTCTTGAGGACCCTTCATTCTGCTTCTACTAATTCTGCTTCTCTAGATTCTTCTTCTTTTCTCATGTATTTTTAGACCTACAATTTGTATTTTCTTTCTCTCTCCTTTTTTTAAAATTTTTTTATTTCACTTTTTTTTGGGGTTTCTTGATACATTATACATACTTTCCCTTTTTGCTTGGAATTGCTCAGCTTTTGAATGTCATTCCAGAATTTGATTCTGTTGGAAAGCTGAGTGTTTTTTTTTTAATTATTATTATTTTTTTGTTGGGTGTTTTAGGTGGTTGAATGATTCATTGTAAATTCTAGAAATCAGAGAGAGTTACGGTTATTTATTTTTGTCTTGCACGCAATCTTTTTTTTTTTTTTTTTTTATTCTTGTAAGTTAATGCAATTGTGAAAGTAAATGAGAATTTGAGAAACTTCCAAGTCTTATTAATTTGTTTAATTTTCATGTTTATGGCTGTTGTTCTGTAACTGCTGCTGGCAGCTTGCACTTTCTTGGCATATCAATTGTCACTGGCGGATTTATTTATTTATTTTTTTGTTTGTTTGTTTTCGTGCAAATTATTGACTAATTATGACTTAATTGGTTTAATCAATGATCATAACCACACCACTATGATTCAGAAAAGCGCACACACAATATATATTCACACATACTTTGGTATAAGGAAACAAATGTTATGGACATGTCAGCAGCTTGTTCTACGGATAGAAGTAAAATTAAAAAAAGTCCGAATTTGTTAACCCGCGGAAGGTGAAGTTAATCTTCGGGTTAAAAAATTCGGATTCAAATAAAAGGGGCCAGATTTTTATTTGTTTACTAAATTCATCAATTATGATAAAGGAATGTGACAAATGTCAAAATTACCATTTGCCCACGCTTATCATCCTAATGGTTAGACATGTTAATATTGGTTTCGGTTGAGTGGAAAATTGTTTGTCCGGTTTCGGTTAACAGTTGATCGACGATTTATGTTGAATTTTGTGAATCGGTTTCCGGCAGTTCGATTTCGGTTACAAATTTCGACGAATCGAAACCGTCGATTAATAAGAAAATTTTAAAAATAACAAAAAAATAAAAATAATTGGCGGCTAAACCGGCCGGTTGTGATCGTTTGAAATCAACGATTCGGATAAGATAATCGTTGGAGTTCAACGGTAATAAAAACTAGCCGTTGAAGATTGAACCGCCGGTTTTAATACAAAATCGGCTAGTTTTAACCGAAAACGACGGTTTTCAACGGCTAATTTTTCAAATTTCTTTTATCCATTTTTACACTTATAAATACACCACTCTCCAAAAGCTATTCATACCAATTCATCTCTAATCTTCTTCTTCTTCTCTTATATTTTAAAGTTTGAAGTTGTTAATTTATGCAAAAAATACTATCAATACGCTGTTTTTCTTCTCCTTCTTCTCTTTTTAATTATCTTTCTTTCATGATATTATTATGACAGCTCTTCTCGTAATATTAATACTAATAATATTCGAGAATCTCGTCGAGGTCGAGGTCCTTGAAGAGAACCTAAAGCCGTTGGTGGAGACTATGTTTTCGATGAGATGACGCCAGAAGAAATTGATAACTTATATAATCAAATCAATTTCAGTTAGAATAATCAAACTAATTTCGTGAGGATTTACCCACCTCCGACGAATTCGAACCGTCAATCGACGTCAATCCGGATAAAGGTGAGAAAGAAGGGGGTGATAATCGTGACATGCAACCGCCTCGAACAAAATCAAAGGCGAATGAATATCAATCCCACATCTTCCGATTGTATTTCAAAAGAACGACGATAGATGGTGTACCTCGGGCACAATGCAATTATTGCAAGAGTCACTACGCCTTCAGTAAAAAAACAATAAAGGCTATGAGACGCTCAAAACACACCGTAAGAAAGTAAGAATACTAGAAATTGTAAATAAGTGCCCAAATGGCCTCTTCATCATTCCTCTATTTGTACAAGTATGCGGGATACAAATATGAAAAGACTCGTTATGATTCCGTAACGGTCGTAACGGAATCGTAAAAGTCATATAGTAATAACTCTACATTCTAAATAAAAAGATTTCCAAATAAAATTTCTAATAAATATGATTTCTAACACTCCCCCGTAGTCGAAGCGGGAGCTCGACAGATGCAAAGACTAGACCGAAAATCCAAAAATAGAGGAGATGGAAGCCCTTTTAGTGAATATGTCGGCATATTGATGAGTCGACGGCACATGGAGAACTCGTACTTGTCCAAGGGCTACCTTCCCACGCACGAAGTGGAGATCAATATCGATATGCTTGGTGCGCTGATGTTGCACCGGATTAGACGATAGGTAAACGGCGGAAATATTGTCACAGTAGACAAGGGTAGCTCGCTGAAAAGGTCTACGTAGTTCACAGAGTAAGTTACGTAACCAACATGTCTCGGCAACGGCATTGGCCACACCTCGGTACTCGGCTTCTGCGTTGGATCGTGAGATAGTGGGTTAACATTTGGATGACCATGATATCAAATTGTCACCAAAATAAACACAGTACCTAGATGTGGAGCAATGAGTATCAGAACACCCGGCCCAGTCGGCGTCAGAATAAGCAGTGAGAGCGGAGACGGAGGACGGATGGAGCTGAAGGCCGAGATCAAGTGTGCCATAGATGTACCGGATAATTCGTTTGAGAGCTTGAAAGTGTGGCTCTCGCGGATCATGCATGAAAAGGCAATTCTGTTGAACGGCGTAAGCAATGTCGAGTCGCTTGAAAGTGAGATACTGAAGTGCACTGGCAAGACGACGGTAAGTAGATAGATCAGAGATCGGAAGACCCACCCCAGAGGCGAGTTTGGACTTGGTGTCGACTGGTTTGCAAGTCGACATCTTGGCGCGATCAATAATATCCTTGGCATACTTCTCTTGAGATAAAAGTAAGCCGGATTAATTTTTGATGATTAAGATACCAAGAAAATAGCTCAACGACCCGAGATCGGTCATGGCAAATTCTTTGCCTAGCATGAGAGTAAGCCGTCGAAAAAGCGTTGTAGTAGATGCGGTGAGGATAATGTCGTCAACATACAAGACAAGATGGCAGTCTCGCCCTGGGAGCTGTAATGAACAATGAGTGGTCACTCTGACTTCCACTGAACCCATTCTTGTAAATATACGAGGCAAATCTATGGTACCAAGCCCGTGGGGCCTGCTTTAAGCCGTAGAGAGGCTTTCGAAGTAGACAAACATGATTAGGCCGTTGGTTGTCATAGAAACCCGGAGGTTGATGCATGTATACCGTTTCTTGGAGAGAACCGTGTAGGAAAGCGTTATTGACATCAAACCGATGAATAGGACAAGATCGTGAGAGATCTATGCTTAGAACAACACGAATTGTGTCCGGCTTCACTGCAGGACTGAAAGTCTCATCATAGTCGATGCCTTCCCATTGGGAATTGTCGTTAACAATGAGGCGATCCTTGTGCCTTTCCATCATTCCATCGGACCTGTACTTATGCTTAAATAACCACATACAACAAATAATTTTAGCATTCGATGGCCTCGGAACCAAATCCCAAGTACCATTTTTAATAAGAGCACTAAATTCATCTTTCATGGCGGTTTTCCAGTCAGGGTCCGGCAAGGCACGAATATGAGAGGTGGGGAGAGGTGAGATGGTGGGGGATGAGGCCAAAAGATTATAGCGAGGGTTGAATTTAATAATCTCGGATTGACGACGGGTTGTCATGGAGTGACAAGGTTGTGGCGGAGCAGAAGGTGAGGGGACAACGTCGATGGTTGTCGTTGATCGACGACCTGTCGGGTTGGGTAGAGAGTCCGTCGACATAGGCATCGATGGGTTGGTCGATCGACGCATGCAGTTGGGCTGTGTTGACATGGCGTTGGTGCTCGGCGTAGATCGACGGTCTGTCAATGGTCTAGACAGAGAGGTTGTCGACAAGGGCGTCGATCGACGGGCTAGACAGAGAGGTCGTCGATAAGGGCGTCGATGTGTTGGTTGATCGATGCAGGCGTCTGGGTTGTGTCGACACGGCATCGACGCTCGGTGTCGATCGATGGGCTCTTGGGTTGATTTGGTAGAGAAAGTCAAGGAGGAAAGGTGAGGGATCAGACGAGGTGATCTCTTTGTGGAATTTGGAATCAGGCACTGTATGTGTTAGGGGTGAGCGGAACCGGGTACTCGGTCAATTTTCTTGGAACCGGAACCGGGTCCAAGAAAAGAGAATCGGTCCCGGAACAGGTACTAGCCGGGTCCAAAATTCCTGGAACCGGTCCCGGACCCAATGGGTACGGATTCCGAAACTGGGTACCCGGTCCTTATTTGAGTTTTTTCTTTTTTTAAGTTTATAGTAATAAATCTGCTAAACTACGTATAGTCTATGTCATTAACTCCCTACTATATTGTCGTTTTGTCTGAGATAAAGTGCACAATACATTAGTATTAGCTTCCTCCTATTTACCAAAATTAAGTCTACAATATAGATTTTTTTTTTATTTCCTACTACATCAATTATATAACATTACAATACCAACTTCATGAAAATAAATCCACAAACATATAATTTAATAACAAGTCCACAACATTCATCAGTACAAAGTCTTCAAACTTGTTCATAATAAGAGATCACAAATCAACAAAATACATGAAAAATTCTCAAAATACACTTAAATATATTAAATACACTTAAAGATTTGGTACTGGGTACCTAGTTTAAGAACCGGTACCAGCGGGTACCCAGTCCCAGAACCAGTCCAAAGTCTAGACCCAGAACCGGAACCGGTTTCAACCGGTATCAACAGGTCTGGTTCTGGGACTAGACCCGGCGGGTCCCAAGCAGTTCCGATTCCGGAACCGAGTACTCAGTATTTCTGCTCACCCCTAGTATGTGTGGCAAACGAGAAAGTTTTCTCATCAAATACGACATGGCGAAAGATAATGACTTTTTGAGTCTTGAGAACCAAACAACGGTAGCCACGTTAGTCGGAGGAAGGACCAACGTTAAGTCATGGAACCGACCGAGGAGACAATTTGTGGGGGGCAGTGTCATACGTGTTTGGGTAACATAGGCACCCGAAAGTCCAAATGTGTGAGTATGTGGGTTCCCGGCGGTATAGGATGAAGGTGGGTGTGTTACTTCGTATAGCTTTAAAAGGTAGAATATTATGAAGGTAAGTGGCCATATGTAAGGCTTCAACCCATAAACGAGGGGGAAGGGAGGCGTGTGTGAGTAAGGTACGGGTAATGTCGTTAAGGCTGCGAAGGGCTCTCTCGACTTTCCCGTTTTGTGGAGAAGTTTGTGGGCAAGAAAAACGTATTAACATGCCGTTTTGATCACAAAAATGATGAAAAGATTTATTGTCAAATTCACCACCCATGTCACACTGAAAAGTTTTGATATTAAAGCTAAATTGAGTTTTAACCATGGCATGAAAAAGCATGAATTTAGTGTAAGTTTCAGATTTGTGTTTGAGGGGAAAAATCCAAACAAAATTAGAAAAGTCACCAAAAACATCAAGTAATATTTGAAACCACTAGTGTTAGCTACCGGGGAAGTCCAATATCACTGTGAATAATATCAAAAGGTCTAAAAGTAATAGAGACAAAATATGCGAATGGTAGTCTCTTATGTTTAGCAACCTGACAAGAAGAGCAAATGGCTGAACATGAGGCTTTATTGAAATTTAAATCACGGTGCTTGAGAATATCAAAGACATGATCGCCCGGGTGATCTAGTCGATCATTCCAAGATGGAGGTTGGGAAACGACAAGAGCGGAGGTCGGAGATTTGTTAGAGGTGACCGGGTACAGATCCCCAAGGCTATTACATTGCGTTTTGGTTTTTCCCATTTGAAGGTCCTTCACAGAAAAGCCAACAGGGTCAAATTCCACACTAACATTATTATCAATAGTAAACTTTCGAACAGAGACGAGGTTTTTGACAATGTTGGGAGTGTGTGGGACACTGTGGAGGTGATAGGGTGGGGATGTATTTAGGTTTTCAGAACCTTTACCAACAACTGGGATTGTATTATCATTACCGACATAAACATGAGATAAAGTGATCGAGTTAAAATAGGTACGAAGGTTGCCTGACCCCGCGGTCATATGGGAAGAGGCCCCGGTGTCCATGTACCATGTGTCAGAAGGCTGTTGGAGCAACATGGTGCTGAAAGCGTGGGACGGGTCAGCCGGGTACTGCTGCGGGCCGAAGAACCGCTGGCCAGTGGCTGGTGGTGGCCTCAGTGGAGCGTAGGGGTGGTGCGTTGGGCCGGTGGAATATGGGCACGGTGACGGGGTCCACCCCGGTGGCCAGTAATAGCCTTGTTGGGTGGTGATGAACCACTACGGGTGTGCAACATTGCCCTGTTGGCGGTTGCGATTGGAAGATAACAGCATCGATTTGGCTTTGTTTGCATTGTCGTTGTGGTTGGTGTATCTGCGGCAGCGCCCGCGGCCACGGTTGTTGGAGCTGCGATGGAAGAAGGATGCTTCCGACGGTGTCATATTGTGGAGATATGCCATTGATGAGTTGGAGGACTAGGCGCTGCTCGCTGACGGCACTCTTGAAGTCTCCGAGTTGATCGGCTAATGATTTGAGATGTTGGCAGTAGGCGGAGATGGAGGGAAACGAGGCAAGTCGGGCATTGATGAAGTGACTCTCGAGATCGGCGACACGAGCGGTGTGGTTGTCATGGAAGATGCCCTTGACACGGAGCCAAGCCTATCAAGCGGTGGAGCCGACTTTGATGACGGTGAGGAGAAGGTTCTCACTAATTATGCCATAGATCCAACTGAGAATAATGACATCCAATTCCCGCCATTTGGCATCGGACATGTCGTCCAGATATGGGGACCCATCAATGTGATCAATCACGTTGTGAGAGCGAGCGGTGATTTGGAAAAGCTCAGCCCAAGTGTGATATTGAATCTTCTGTAGATTAAGGATAAGAGGGATTTAGTTACGAATGTTCGAAACTGATCGAGTTGAGTGAAAACTCGAGACTGAAGTTGGTGAAGGGGCAGCGAAGGAGGTGGTTGATGGGATCAAATCTTCGTTGGTCATTGGATCGAGAAAGGAAAAAAAAATAGTTTCCAAAATTATGTGATACCATGTAAGAAAGTAATAATACTAGAAAACGTAATTGAGTGCCCAAATGGCCTCTTCATCATTCATCTATTTATACAAGTATGCGGGATAAAAATATGGAAAGAATCATTACGATTTCGTAACGGTCGTATCGTAATAATTCTACATTCAATTTTTTTTTAAATAGAATCTCTAATAAATATGATTTCTAACACACACTTAGAGAAGAAGCATCCGACAAATATGACATTGATAGCTCTCAAATACAATTAAACTTCTCGTCTTTATCTAGCATTGGCGCTGACGGTTAAGGTACGAATTATAATTTGTTTCAATATAGCGAAAGTGGTCATGAAAAGTTTCTTGCAAGATTTGTTTGCGTTATGGGTCTTACTTTTAATCATGCGCATACTAGTTATTATGAAAATTTTACTAGAGGTGCACTTAATCCATCTAGAATTAGGATTTCACAAAACAATGTTACTCGCGATATTAAACAAATAGTTGGTGAATATATGTTAAATTTGATTTCCATATTTGATAGTTTGCCTCATAGTGTCTTGTTATGTTCGAATATTTGGACGAGTTTTCATCATAATAATAATTATATGAGAATTGCATGTCATTGGGTTGGTAATTCTTGGATTTTGCAAAAACGTTTGATTGGATATAAAGAGTTCAATACCCAACATACCACGATTAATATTTCGCGGAAATATCCACTATTTTATCCGAGTACCATTTAATTAGCAAAATATTTTTCAATTTCATTTGATAATACCGCCATTAATACATCTAGTTTAGAAGATCTAAAAACTTTTTATCAACCTTCTATTAGCGGTAAATTTTTTCATGTTAGATGCATTTATCTTAATTTGATTTTTTATGTGTTTAAGATGGTTTAACTACTTTCAAATATAAAATTGTTCCAATTAGTAGTGCGGTATTTCATATTGTAAATCATTATTTGGTTGTAAAAGGGGCAAAAATATTGCCCAAATAATGGTTGCATCCAAAAAAAGTTTTCAATTGATGTGCCAAAGAGTTCGAACTCGACTTATAATTGCTTAATGATTCTTTTGAATATAGGTAAGCATTGTATGCATTTCTTGCTAATCAATATGTCGATTCGTTTTATTTCCCAACGTGTGGGATGATTGTAATAATATGTTGTTCCTTTTAAAATATTTTAACGACGCCACCGTGACTTTATCCGATGTTTATTATTCTACCTCTACACTATTTCTTGATCAATGTATTATAGTAATTCATTACTCGATTCGCTTTAACTGGGTGACTGTATTGCTAGTATGTGGAACAAATGAGTCAAATATTTTTTCTACGTTCCCAATATTTGTTTGATTGTAAAAATTTTAAACCTGAATTATCGGGTCGAATGTTTAGAAAAATTGCTTACAGTTATGAAGTATTAGGACCATTTTTTACTAAATTCATAAATTGAGATTTCTAGCCCCTTAACTTGTGTTCATCAAGTAAAACAATCTTCATTTCATCTTTTCACGAATACAATCAATATTTTAGTGATGTTAATGTGTCACCTTACTCTTCCCCTTCCCCTTCCCCTCGTCACTATTTATAATGTAGAACCATTGTTCAACGACCCTCGACAAGCTCTATTTCCATATACGATGTTGATTGAGGATATTAAACGAAAACGACAAAGTTAATTCAAATATTAAAAGTTAAAATTTTAATTATAATTTCTAATATTAAAATTAAAATAAATTCCTTTGTAAATTTTTTTTTTAAAATTTACTTAAAAAAACCAATTCTTCAAATTTTATTTAAGTTTTCTATTTATTTTTATCTTCTTTTTATATTCATTAAAAAAATAATTAAAAAAAATAAAAAATTTGATAGTATAAAAATATTTCGGCAATTTCAAACCGAACCGAAAACTGTAAAAAACCAAAATTCGGTTCAATTTCTGTTAAGATTTGACTAATTTTTTTTTTTTACCGACAATTAAAAAAACGTCAAATTATAACCTTCTTGACATGTCTTGTCCAAGGATCAGCTTAAGCTGCTTTAATATCGACTCGATCTGGCCCAATATACGAGAAAGTAAATCTAATCCGAAGTCCACGTCAGAGCGACACACTACCTCACACACGTTGATCAGATTATTTGATAGGGGCCTCAAAGCTTTGAGATGATTGTTCATCATTTACTACATCAAATATGACGATTTAAGTCTAACACTATCAATAAGCACTGCAATCCACTTCGCCCTCTAGCTTAATTATACCCCTCCATTTTATATTAAACGACGTTTTGCATGTTAAATTTATTTATAATAACTATTTCTTTTCAATTATCTTCATATACAAATTCGAAGAAATCTCATAAAAAGAGACTTTGAGATAAAATTAATGATGAATAGAAATTAGAAAATTAGGCAACTAGATAGATATCCGATAAGATTTTCTTTTATTATTATTCAAAAAAAATATAGTCTGATAGATATTTTTATTCAAAGAAAAAAGTCATTTATGATGGATATCTTTTTTTTATTTACTTTTTCTTTCGAATGTTTTTCTTCTATCCAATTAATGATATTTTATTTATTCAATTATTTTGAAAATTTACTTTGAATTTATATTTCAATAATTTAAAGATATGATTTTCTTATATAAATTTGCGAAATATTTTTGATGATGTATAATATTTTATTAGGTTAACTTCATAACTCATTTAAAACTAAGGCACTGTTTAAATATTTAAATAAGAGTTGATGAATAAATATTAAATTAAATTATTTTATTTTACTTTTAGTGATTTACATTTTGTTATAAGAACTAATTTTAAATTTTTTTCCTGATATTTTAAATTAACAATTTGTTTTCGTACTCTCGATTTTTTGTTATTTATTATTATTATTATTATTTATATGTAGTGACATGATTTATAAAACTTTAAATGATTAAAACAAAATACATGGTACGAGCAAACCTAATAAATTTAGAGTATGACATATATGATAAAGTTCATACTAACGGTCAGTTTTAGACAATCTTATATTTCGAATGATGTTTCATATGCGATGATAATCAACAATATTGAAGGACAATCTATCTTACGTTGAACTTGTTTTTAAAAAAAAAATAATTTTCACTCATGACGAATTAAGTACGTTGCTATATCAAGAGTAACCAATCGTAAAAGTTTAAAAATCCTGATTTGCGACGATAAAGAAAATGCAGGAACAAAAACTACGAATGATGTGTATAATAAAAAATTTCATAATTTGTAAAATACATTAATTTCAAGAATAATCTTTTTAATTACGAACCATTTTGTTTTTTAAAATATTATTTTGTGATTTATTTAAAAATAATAATAATATTTAAGTTTTTCGTGTGAATACTAATAAAAATGATCACGCAACGCATGTATAACAAACTAATTATCATAATTAAAGAGATTGCAGGAATTTAGTCAAATCGTATAGTTTCTAATTTTGCTGTTTGAATTTAAAAGTTAAAAGGTATTATTATATAGCTAAAAATCCAAGCAAAGGCCAAGGCCAAGGCCACCGTGATATCTCACATCTCACATGTATTTGGACGATACCTCTGAAATTGAAAGTCCATATATCCAATAATCCAAACCAATAATAGGTAGATTAATGATTACTACTAATATTTTCACAAAAGAGCCGAGATATGGGCACAAGGCCATGGACCAGCCAAGCTTAGGGCCGCAGAGGCTGTCCACGTCCGGGGACCATATAAAGCATTTCCTGTTGGTTGTTGGTATATTTTAACCTTCATTTCATTTTTGAAGTTTATAGTATTTGTTTTTTATTGCTAATGATTTGAGCAAGTCATTTTCCTGGCAACACAGCATGTTCAATTGCATCCCACACATCACCTCATATACAATCAATTTCATAAATGCCAAATTTCTTCACTAGACGACTCGTCTTTTCGACACACAATAATGTCACTTGAAAAACGGTTTCTATTTCATTTTTTATTTTTCATTTACTTGTCTGTGTGTGCATGTGTGATGTCATCGATATATAAATAAATAAAATAGTCTGGTTTGACCAAACACACAAAATTTAGATTTAATATTATTGTTTCATAAAAAAATGTAATTTCCGGGGAAGGTCATTCAGTATAAATAATTAATGTTTGTTTTGATTTGATGCATTAAAAGGAAAATATATATATATGATGATGAATGATAAATTAAAATCTCGAGTCTGAGCATGAGCCACGAGGCTCAGTTATTCCTGTGTACTTATGATTAAGGACCACTCATCTGATTTTGGGCCAGTATTGATTCGACCTCCATGTTAATAAATTGAGGGGGCCTATGGCCGCCAAAGTCATGTGGGCCTCAAAACTAAATAAACAAATTAGAGTAGCCCATATTGTTATCATTTTAATGGCCCACATAGAATGGTGCCATGTTTCTATGTGTGATAAGAAGGAAAGGATATCTGACCCAATAAATAATACATTATTGTGATGAAACCATTTTTTGATTATAATAAAAATAGACAAAAATCAAAATCACGGTCCTCCCACAGATGACATTCATTAATTTGTTAATAATGAGCCAATGACCTTGTCTCATAATCCCAAGTATAATCCCCATTTTTCAGTAAACTGCTCCAAAATTAAGAACCCACGTCGCAAACCGATTTTTAAATTATCAAACATTCACAAATAAATTATGGTACAATTATTATCCACATTTGTCAGACGATGAGTGGCATATAAAGAGGTGTTTTTCTTTTTAGGTAACCTAATGTAATTACTGTAAACACTTACCACAACAAGATACTTATAATGAGATAGAGACAAAAGAACCATTCATCACGTGTAAGAAACAATAGATCACCATCTTTTTTTATTACGGTAGAAGGCTTAAATGATGCTAGTTTTAAAATTACTTAAATGCTTTTCTTATTCAGATTTCCATTTTTTCTTATCAGGGGCATCTTCAATCCAATGATATTGTGATTAAAAATTGACATATGCATTCACATTTTCTTATTCAATAACATGTTATGATACAATGTTGTGATAATTTGTGTTATATTTAATATCAAATTGTGGTGAAAATATTGATTATCCACACTCTCAACCACTAGTATTAATTATGAATTGTTAACATTGTGGAGACATTTTTTTTTTCAAATGTTGTAGAATTATATTTATCTTATATAGATTCGCATTTCATTTATTGGTAGCCATGTTGACACACTCATTCAACAACAACATGTTAATATTGAAGATGCTCTTATACAAATATCGAATTCAAACCTTATTGGTATAGGCTCAATAGTTCGTATATCAAATTAAGCCAACGCACACACACAATATAAATGTATGTAGACGTGTTGAACCGGTTAACCGGCGGTTAAATTAATCGGTTCAACCCTAATCGTAACCTAATCGGCGGAGAACCGGTTAAGGTTACGGTTAAACAGGTTAGCCGAATCGGACGGTTAACTCGCGTTATATATTTCTTTTTATTTTTTTAAATTAAATTAAAAAATTTAAATAAAATTTGAATAATTGAAACTTAAATGGAATTAGAATGAGATAAAAAAACTTTGAAAAATTGAAATTTTGAAATAAGAAGTTTTTATTTATTTTGAAAAAAAAAATAAAAAGAAGGAATTAATTTTGATTCTAATATTTACAAACAACCAAATTAACAAGATGATGACATTTATTTCAAAATAACACAATAAAATCACATTACAAATTAAATTATAGGATTTTTTTTAAGTAAAAAGTTTTGAAAAAATAATTTTTTTAAATGGACTCGATTTTAATTCTAATATTAAAAATTAAAAATTTAACTTTTAATATTAAAATTAACTTGCCTACGTATCCTCGTAAAGGAATCAAAATCCACGTAATTCAATTTTTTCTTTTTTGAAAAAAAATAAGTTAAAAAAAGGACTTGATTTTAATTCTAATATTAGAAATTAAAATTAAATTTTAACTTTAATATTAGAATTAAATTGCCTACGTATCCTCGAAAAGGAATCAAAGTCCACGTAATTCTTATACTTACCCCACTTACCTACTTACCTATTCGTCATTGTCGTTGCTTTCCGAAATGGTATCGTAATAATCGCTTTCTTCACCTTCATCCAATTGCATTTCTTGTTCTCGTTTTTCGGCTTTCACCCAATCGTTAATCAACATTTGATTTTCAAATTTTTTGAGTATTAAGGCAGGCCGACGCTCATCTAATAAATAACCTCCCGTGCTGAAGGCATGTTCAACCGAAACTGTTGAAACAAGAATGGAAATAACCTCATTGGCAATCCTAGAGAGTGTAGGAATAATACTGGTCACTTTCGACCAAAACTGCACAAGATCGTTAGTAATACAATCGGGCTTTTTGAGAACCGAACTCGATTCAAAAGCCCCTAAATAACTGTCTAATTCCATTGATCGACTATCACTAGCCCTTTACCGTTTTCGCTTAGTATCCTCAAACAAACTCATATGTGGGGTTAGAGCTTGTCGAGGGTCGTTGGGTCTTATATTAGAAGTGGTGGAGGAAGGGGAAGATGACACATTAACATCACTATATGATGAAGATTGATTGTAATCATTTGTGTTAAAGATTGGCTTTATTAGCGAGTAACACTAAGAGAGTTCGGAATTTCAATATGTGAAGTTTGTAAAAAATGCCCTAATGCATCGTAATAAACTTTAAGTAAATTTTGTAAACCCTCTGCCCGGTAATCCGGTTCTAAAATTTTTACAATAAAAAACCCGGCGGGAATGTACAAAAAATATTTGACCCATTTAGACAACATATTAACAATACATTCACCTAATTCATGCGAATCGAGTAAAGAAGTACTAACTAGTACAATTTGAATACATTGACAAGTAGTGTGGAAGTAGGATAATAAACACCAGATAAATTCACGGTGGCGTCGTTAAAAGTTTTTAAAAGGGACATCATATTATAACAATCACCCCACATATGCGAAAACAAAACGAAATCGACATCTTGATTATTAAAAAATGCACACAATGCATCTATATATTCAAAAGTATCATTAAGCAATTTATAAGTAGAGTTCCAACGATTTGGCACATGACTTGAAAAATTTTTTGGATGCAAATCATTGGTTCGGCAGGATTTTCTCCATTTTTTTGAAGCAAATCGTGTTTACGTAGATGATATATCGCACTCCTAATCGTAGCAATTTTAGATTTAAAAATATTTAAACCATCTTGAACACATAAATTCAAAATATGACAAATGCATCTAACATGAAAAAATTTGCCACCAATAGCGAGTTGACAAAAAGTTTTAACAAATCTAAACTAACCATATTAGCGGCGACATTATCAAATGAAATTGAAATTTTTTTGTTACTTAAATGATACTCGGATAAAACAATGACTATTTTGCGCGAAATATTCACCGCGGTATGCGGACTATCAAAATCTCTATATGCAATTAAACGTTTTTGCAAAGTCCAAGAGTTATCAATCCAATGACAAGTAATTCCCATATAATTATGATTATGAAAAGAATCCGTCCAAATATTTGAACATATACAGACACTTTGAGGCAAACTATCAAATATTGAAATCAAAATCAACTTATACTCACCAGCCATTTTTTCAATATCGCGAGTCAATTTATTTCGTGAGATCCTAGTGCTATATAGATTAAATGCACTCCTAGTATAATCTTCATAATGATTACTATGCGCATGATTGAAAGGAAAACTCATAACGGAAACAAATCTTGCAATAAATATTTTATGACCACTTTCGGTATATTGAAATAAACTACTAGAACTCGTACCTTGACCGCCGGTCCCGATGCCGAAGGTAGACGAAGATGAGACGTTTAGTTGTGTTTGAGAGCTTTTCACGCCATATTTGTCGTGATGCTTCTTATCCATGTAGTATTTGAGAGACTCGTAGTCTCTATTATTTATAGAACCGAAGGCGTAATGAGTCGTGCAATAATTGCATTGCGCCCGATATTCGGCATTGATCGTCGTTCTTGTGAAATACAATGGGAAGATGGAGGATTGAAATTCCTCGGTTTCGATTAAGGCGGTGGCATATCACCCGACGCTACCTCATCATCTTCATCCAAATTGACGACGGTCAGCGGTTCAGATTCATCGGAGCTTGGTAATTCCTCTTCAAAATTGGTTTGAGGTTGCGAACCAAAGTTGATTGGATATATAAGTTCTCAACTTCTTCCGCCGTCATCTCATCGGAAACATAATCTCCGGCAACGGCCGAAGATTCTCGTCGAGATACTCGACCTCGACGAGAAGAGGTTGGAGTGTTGGTATTGACATTACAAGAAAAACTTGTCATAGTAATATTATAAAAGAGAATTAAGAAGAATAAGAATATTATTGATATTATTTTTTGCACAAATTTGCAACTTAACTTGAAACTTAAAAATATAAGAGAAGAAGGAGAATAAGTAAAGATGAATTGGTGTGAGAATTGGTGTTGGAGAGTGGAGTATTTTATTTATAGGTGTCAAAATATATTTAATTTTTTTTAAAAAAAAATAGCCGTAAACCGGTCAGGTTAACCCGCCAACGACTACTTTTTTTTTTTTTTTTTTTTGAATTTTAGCCGTTAATCTCAGCCGTTGATTTTCAACAGCTATCAACCAGCGGTTAAATCGCCGACGATTTTTTTTTTTTTAAATCCGATTAATCGACGGTTACGGTAGCCGGTTAGGTTAACCGTAACCTAACCGTCGGGAACCGATTGATGGTTACGGTTTTAACCGTGACCGCCGGTCAACGATTAATCGTAATCGATCAACCGATTAATAACCGGCGGTTAACCTTAACCGGTTCAACACGTCTAAATGTATGTTCCACTTTTTATAGAAAAAAATAATGACTCGAGCTCACGATAAATTAGAAAAACCAATTACTTTGTTAGTGATAAGTTTAAGACGAAATTCTAAAAATGGGCGAATAATGCACTGTAGCAATTTAACTTATATAGTATTCGAATCGATCCCTTATTATTATTAATAATAATCAATTAGTAATGATTCCATTCATAATGTTTTAACCAATACCTACAAACAATGAATTTTACCAATGTAATCAATATAATATATATTTTTTTCAAAATTTATCACATCACCCATCTTCTTAAAAATCGTGATCTCTGTAGTTGAACCGACGGAATTATAAAAAAGAAAAACGTGTGTTTTAATGTTAGGTGCTTTTGGTCAGTATGCTATTCTTAGCGCTTAAAAACGAAATTATACAAAAGTAGAAGGGTATCCGGTAAAATAATGACCCCGAACATAGCCAAAAACAGTAAACACGAAGCGACGCGCTGCACAGTTCACAATACTTCGCTTCGAAGGAGACGAATATAGTCGGACAGAGAGAGAAAGTTTAACACCGGGAAAAAAAATAAAATAAAAATTCGTGGATTTCTCTCTCTTCAAAATCTTTCTCAGGTACGATTTTTTATTTCTCCCTTTCCTGTTTTGATATTATTATGATTATGACGAAGTATTCTCTAGCTTTCATGAATTATCTCAAATTTTTTTTTATTTTCTGGATCATTGTTTTCCCATATTTTTTGATTTTGTATTTCATGAAATCAGTACGATATGCTATACTCGAAGTAAAAATTTCTGGTGATTTTTTGATTCGTCAGTCAATTTTTTCGATACCTGAGCAAGAATGATGGGTTTGGGCCCTACCCCTATGGTTAGTGGAGCCGGAGGAAACTTATCATCGTCAACCTCAAATTTATCAGCCCTAGCTCCACCTTTCACTGTCGATAGATTAAACCCTAAGCCCAATTCAAACCCTAATTTGCATTACCCCGACCTGCCTTACTCTGCTGAACCCTACGGACACGGGTGGCAATACCCAGCCCCTTCGGCCCCAATTCCCGAGCTAGTTTTCGAATCCACTGGAATAAATAACGTACCTTTATCCGACGATTATCGATATTCACCTCTGTCAGCTATTAGCCCAGCTAGTAGTACCCATTGGCCTGCTGCTAATAAAGCCCCGGCTAGTGCCTTTGCCTATGGAGGTGAAGTTAAGCCTTATTATTCCCCTTACGTTCCTCCTTTGGTCGGAGAAGCTAGTCTGTTGGCTGAGGATGAGGCGACTCGTTACAGTGTAGGGCCCACTTCTGGAAAATCTCAGACTGATTATAGTTCGAGCTTGTTTGATGTGGATTATAGGGCTGCGTGGGTTGATGATTTGGGATTCGATGGTTACAGAAATCGATTGGATCAAGGTATGTCTTTTGTGTTTAACTACAATGTGTTGTTGGATATATTTTAGAGAATATCGAGAGTCTCATTTGTGTCCTATCCATAGTCTTTAGCAAGTTTATGTAAATGCTAATCTCAAGAAGTGTGAACTTTGTGATATTGGTACATTTATTAAGTTCAAGTCCACATTTTACTTGTATTTAATTTAAGAAATGGTCTAGATAGCTCAGTTTTTATTTTATTTTGTTTTATTTTTTCTAGTCAAATTCAGCCTAATTATGACCATTTTTTTCCTGCTCGTTTTATGTCTTTGTTGAATTATTATTTATTATATGTGACTTGCTTTACTGTAATTCAGGAGGGTTTGGCTCTGAAAAGAGCAAGAGAAAATCTACACAAGATTCAGGCGTTTCATATCAAAAACTCAATCAGATGTCTGGCAAAGAAGTCCATACTGGATCCTCAACAAGCATTGCACAAATGGAAGACAAATCTTGTCACGAGCAAAACTTTGGCCTTTTCCCCTGCGATTCAAATAAAACACAAACCTCAGCATACATTTCTACCTACCCCGAACCTTACCATTCGGCCCTAGCCTCCGATACACACAAGAATTTCTCAAACGGCCAAAACCCATTTGAAAATTTCGTTAAGCCCTTTGATACGCCTTTTATTGGGCCCGTATCCGCGACCCTGCCATCCCCCACAGTTGTCATTAGGCCGCCACCTGTCACCAATGGTAAATTCACACAGAGAACCTTTTCTCGTAAACCCGCTCGATTCGACAACATTGAAAAAAGTGCGCAGAGTTTTGATTTTGGCCCGAACCCTAACTCACAGATCAAAGAAGACCCTTTTGATCGCAAGATTAAGGCCCGATATGGATCATCTCAACTACCAGACCTAGATATCATAGATGGGTTTAGTATGGGTTGTGATAATAATAATAATAGTAGTAATATTCAACTAGTTAACTCGACCGAGAATTGTTCGGATTTCATCGACCATCACAGCACGTCAGTGGACTCACCTTGTTGGAAAGGAGCATCATCTTCTCAATTTTCGCCGTTCGATATCGAAGCTGGCGAAAGCAACAAGAACATTGGAAATGAGTATGATGCTATTTTTTCGAGTAAAGGGAATAGTGTAAATGAATCTAAAACTGGCGGTTTTGACATGGGAATTTTGGACACGAAGAGTTTAGTTAGCGAAGGTGTTAAAATGAGTCTAAATGATGTGTCTGAAGGTGCTGTTGCGGTTCATGCTGCGGAGAAGGTTTTGGCTTCGCCTGCTTCTCAGGAAGATGTTAGTGAGCGTATTGTAATAATGCCAAAAGATCGAAAATTGAATGTGCAGACGGTGTTGAAGACGATACATAACCTTTCGGAGTTGCTTCTGTTTCATTTTTCAAGCGATGATGCATGTTCTCTGGAGGAAGAGAATACGGAGACTCTCAGGAAGGCGATCAGTAATCTTGACTCGTGTTTGAATAACAAGATTACTGAGGCGTCTAAGATGACGGAACCAATTAATTCTGTGGGAGATGATTCTGACAAACTTCGGAAGTCTCGTGAATTGGTATGCTTTGTTTCTGAACATAATTATGAGACTTTGCTGTCGTTATATATATATATATTTTTTGCTAACCTTTTATAGTTAAGCATCCTGGATTTGGCGTATTTCGGGGGCGACTGGATATCCTATCAGTTTGAGTTTCATTTCCTTATATATATATATATATATATATATATTGCCAGAGATTAATTTTGAGTGTTATATGAAATGAAAAGGGGCTGGTGAAAGTTGGATGTTATATAGAAATACTAAAAGTGAGTGATTGAATATGATTGCCATGACTGGAAATATGTGAGTGAGTGGACAGTGAAATTTATGAAAAAACGTGTAATATTAATAGTTCATTTGATATTAACTTTTTAAAGACAACGCTTTGACGTGATTGGTGATTTAAAAAAAAAAAAGGCAAGTGAAAAGTGTATTTTCTAGAAGAAGTTATAACCAATGTTGGGAAAAAAATTTTCTTTAGTGGAAGAAAATGAATTTTTTAGTAGGCATTGTTGTCCTTCATGCTTTAGATTCTTCCATATCTTATAAAAAATAATTATACTATTTTCTTTGTTTGCAAATAATCTGAATTAATATTATTGTCATCAGGGTACAAATTTAGGAAGTCCACATACAACAAATGAAGCTCCAAATTCTCAAATCAACCTTGATTTTCAGCACATGCATGAAGAGGAGAGAAGTTACAGTTTTTCCGGTAAGAAAGATGAAAAATCACCAGTTTTTTCACCCTTGGTGGATGACTTAGACATAACCATAGATGACGATATGACCAAGGTATATATGTGCTTTATTGTTTATATATATTGGCAGTGCATGTATACTTGAGAAATGTGAAGAGCATGCAATTTTAAGCCGTGTTCTTGAAAATGTATTGTCTGTACATTTCATGTTGACATCTTGCAGGCAATAAAGAAGGTCCTCGAGGAGAATTTCCAACCAAATGAAGAAATGCCCTCTGAAGCACTTCTCTTTAAGAATTTGTGGCTTGATACGGAGGCTAAACTGTGTACCATCACTTATAAAGCCCGTTTTGACAGAATGAAGATTCAGATGGAACAATTTCAAATCAAGGCCCCACAAGGTTTGAATTTTATTCTAATTACAAAAACTATCCCCGAGGTTCTTTCTAGCATCGGTTACTAATTCAATTGGTTCCTAATTGCAAGAATCTCAGATTATTTTTCAAAATTACAAGATACTCCTTCCCCTTGAGACTTTTGTATTTTATATCTGTCATAACCTGCCCCGCCCCATGGCCCGGATGGTATTTACTGCAATTTTAAATGCCTAAAAGGGACTGATTTTTTTGGCCCGGCCCTGTTGTGCCATCACATTTTCACTAGTTTTTCATCCATGGTCTGGGTCTGGGTTCCTAACTATGCGACCTGAAGGAACTTCGGTCAAACCAAACCCGATTTCTTGATTTGGCCCTGTTGGCCAGCGTCAGGATCAAACCGTAGGGGTAGTTTTGCAATTAAGACTTGATCTGGTATCATCTAATCCTGATCTGTGAATGTTTCAGACAATGACGATATTGAAGAAACGAAGTCTGAAGTTTGCCTTTCGCCAGGCCGTATCGCAGCTTCTGAGTTGGGCTCCAAGGGGTATGATGGCCCAATTCCAAAGCCCACTCTACAGAATATTTCTATTTCTAGCATGAGTGCTGGCAGCATCGAGGCTTCGGTCATGGCTAGGTTCAATATCTTGAAATCCCGAGAGGACAATGCGAAACCTATAAATCCCGAGATGGTTGATGGTGAGTGTGAAGGTTCTAATATTATGGCCAAATTAAATATCCTGAGATTACGTGACGAGAACTTGAAATCTATTAGAGATGAAAAACAATCAAAGATGATGACCGATGTGTATGCGACCCTTGATGAGTTTCATCTCTCGGTCCCGAACGATCCGGTAATCCATCATCCTTTCAAGAGCAACAGGATGATTGATCAGAATCATTTGGGACGGCGTGATAGCTCGTCTTCCGACTGGGAACATGTGCTAAAGGATGATTTTTCGTGGAAGAACATGTGAGAAGAAACAAAACAAAACAAAAAACTCTGTTTTGGGAAATTTTAAGTTGTGAACAAACTATATAGCCTGGGGATTAAATGTTGCCTAATTTTGGGATGTAATTATTCAAGTTCTGATGGCTTTTGAAATGTTGACTTGTGTATATTTTTGTAAAAATGGATGTATTGCATATGCATGCACAGAACTTGGCAGCCTGTTTCATACTTTGGCAAATCTGTGGTAACTCTCATGCAGTAATTTATATATGTTTATATATTTGGGAAAATTATATAACCTTACCCCGAGGTTCAGTATAATATAATTATAAAAATCCAATTATCTTTTAAAATACCCTAATGATATTTATTTGATTTAAATTTCACCCTTAACAGTACGGAATTGGTATTACGACACTTCTAAGGCGATGGTTGTAATATGAAAGGTCGTTTTGATCAATATTGCAATCTCTACTTTGTTATATACTTGCATATATTAGTGGAGAGATTTGATAAAACGCCTAGGGCGATGAACTTTGCATGCCATTCCTAATCTGCCGTCCACGTTGTCTCTCAGGTGGGTGCAGCTTTCCCCTCTGCCCTCACGGCATATAGTTACCTTACTTTTCTCACAATGTTTCCCGATGGTTTGCTATTCCCCAAAACTGGATCCCTCGAACGCACTTCAATCTACATCTCAAGCCACCAACTTCCATCCGAGCGGCAGCCCCTTTCGCAAGTCACCGCACAGCTGCAGGCGGCTGATTCTAGGGCTGGTGTTTCTCAGCCCCAGGCCAACCCTTTGAGCGGCACCGACCAATCCTATCCACTTACGGTTCAAGCGATCGACCCGTCGTTCTCTTTCGCGTAAGCTGTCGAGTGTTTTCAGGTTGGCACATAAGTAACGTAGCCGTGATCGGCTCCACTTGTTCCAGTAATTAAAGGGGCTGTCATATCTCTTCAGATTTCTGACAAAATTTACAATGCTTGTCATAGCTTTTGCGAACGCACGCTCTACGCCAGGGGCTCCACCCCTCTCGCAATCACGCATTTTCAGGAGTTCTTACGTTCGGATTGGGAGATCTCGATTCATTTTCGTCTCATTTCGTTTGGGTAAGGGTATTCTAACATTCATTTCTCAATTTTGGCAGAGAAGGATGTAGTTTAGTGTCGTAGATTTTGGAGTTTTTAGTCGGGTTCGTTTTGGCTGCAACGTTGGACCTCAGATATCGATCCTGAAACAAAACGTCCCTGGCACAAATTTGGGTTCAGTGCAGGGTTAAGTTGGAGTATTGGGACTCGACTATTCTCGTGGGATTGCGCGGGTTGTCAGCAATTATCCATATTGATGATAATACCTTGAACGGTTCTATGGGGCACTTTGCGTGAATTCTTGTCGAGGTCTACCTTGCATTCAACCTTCCAGACAAACTTATATTAGAACATAATGTGCACTCGCGATATCTCTCTTTTACTTACAAGCGCCTTCTGGACTTTTATCGGCAATGTTGTTTGATGGAATATTTGACGTCGAAATGTGGGTGAAACAAGGTGGACAACCAACGTGGCCGTAGTCGTTCGAGGGGGCCTAAACAGTTTTGGCAGCAGGCTACCCCTCCGGCAAGGACTCAACGACAACCAATTCATCATGCAAAAAAAGCCCGTCTAATGTGGTTGCCGCTGACTCGTTCTCCTCCCCGCCTAAGGAAGGTGATTTACCTTTGCGAGTGCTGAATTCATTTGATAGCAAAAGGGAGGCTGGGAAGTTTCCGCTGAAAAATAAAATTTCCACGACTAATTCGTTTGGGGTGCTTGAGAATGTTGAGGACTCGCGAGGTAGTTGTTCACAGGCGGTCTATAAATTTGGGGCGCTCGATAGCTTGATTGTGGCGTTGGAGAATCATGCTGCCGGGAATGCTTGTGAACACCCGGTTGGGGTTTCTTACAGCTCCTCTACGGCAGATGAGATGGCAAATCTTAAACTTATGGCTCTTTGACGTTCGGTCACGGGTCTGAATGTCTCGGGCCAGCGGGAGGCTTGTCGGGTGCCGGTTTCTTTTGATTTTACCATGGATTTAGTGGGCAAGCACTCTTGGGCCAATGAGGTGGACAACGAGCAGCAACATGCCCCATCACCCTCTAAAGAGGGGATTGACGGTGTTTCCTTATGAATGTGCTTCATTGGAATGTAAAGGGGGTCAGGGTCGGAATTTTCTAAGTCCATGCTTAAGTTACATTGTGATTTGGTTAAACTAGATTTTTTATGTATTGCTGAACTGAAAGTTAATCTCTTGGCTGTTCATTCTTAGTTTTGGTCGTCTATCGGTCTTACGGTGGTTGCTATGAATAATAGGGCTCATAAGCAGTATAATATTTGGGTTTAGCTTCAAATAAATTCATTTCTTTGTCGGTGGTTTGCATGAAGGAACAGTTGATACTAATTGATGTTTTGATATTGAATTTGACGGTTAGGCTGGGGTTTGTTCATGGGGCTTCGTCTTATTTGGGTCTTCGAAACTTGTGGGCTGATCTGGTTTCTCTATTGGGTTGATGTGATGTTGGTTGTGGGAGACTTTAATGCAATTATGGGGGCACATGAGTGACATAACACTGTTCTCCCCTCGTTGACCTCGTGCTGGGATTTTTCAGCATTCGTTTATGATGGGTAACTTACGGATATCAAAGCACGGGATACCCTTTCACGTTCCTCTTTTTGTCAAAAAAAAAAAGAGACGGGGAACCCTGAAACTGAAATAAATAATTGTTCCGATGGAACCTTCTTTTCTACCGTAGATTGGCTTGCCAAGGTTGTATGTCTTTTTTCAACCTACTCAAGTCTAACCCGTTTGGACCTCTTAGAGGAGGATGACGAATGGGATGTCGGTCAAATCTCATTTGGACCGGGCAAAGATGATAGAGGGTTTTCTTAATTTATGGGATGCGGTTTCGAGTAACATGTTGCCTCGTTTAGCCTCCAATCATCATCAACTTACCGTTTATTGTCGTACTGGCTCGGTGATGGGCCCTCGCCCGTTTTATTTCCTCTCTATGTGGCTTAGAGATGGGCATTTTCGGAGACTTGTTCACGACTCTTGGTCGGCTCCATATCATAATTCGGACCCATGGCTCTGAGTTATAGCGAATTGAAAAGGTTAAAGATGCGATTAAAGGAGTGAAACTTGTCTACGTTCGGCAATATTCTCACTCAAAAGAAGGATTTGGTAGCTTCATTGGCAGTTATTCAGTGCGACATTAATGTTGGTGGTGACACTGATGAGTTGTTTTGCGGTGAGGTGGAGACGACGACTTTGCTTTTGGATGTGTTGACTATGGAATATGATTTAGCTCATCAATGAAGCCGCACTTGGCTCAATGATGGGGATCGTAATACCACCTTCTTCCATTAAAATCAGAAAATCCGTGTTTGATGGAACTCCATTTCATTTCTTCGTATCGACGATGCTATTTGTCACCACCCTATTCGCATTGCCGAGCATGCGGTGGATTATTATAAGGGTCTCTTTTCGATTGCCTATTCGCCTTCGATAGTTGCACTAGATCGAATTGCATCTCTTATCCCCCCACTGGTCACCCCTTTGCATAATGATCTTCTTACATGCCAACCCACTCTCGAGGATATCAAAAACGTGGTTTTTGACATGGATCCAAACAACTCACCCGGTCCGACAGGTTTCCCAGTTAGTGTCGGACCGGGTGAGTTGTTTGGATCCATGTTTGGGATGTGATCACTCCAGACATTGTGTGTGGTGCAGGCTTTCTTTGACCCTGACTCTCTTCCCGCCAGTCTGAATTCCAATTATGTGGTGTTGATCCCTGAAACAACGGTGGCTAACCGGATTGAAATGTTCCGTCCGCATCTCAACTCATTTTTGTGATGTAGGATATTATCTCTCCTACTCAGTTTGGGTTTATCGTCGGTAGAAGGATTCATGATTGCATTGTCCAAGCGTTTGAATGTATTAATTGTTTGGACCCTCGGGCGAGGTGAATATGGCAAGCAAAACTGACATTAGGAAAGCTTTCGCTACTCTTTCATGGGAATTCTCACTTAGGGTGCTTCTTGAGAGTTTCAAACAGGTTCCGCGGTTGGATTCGGGCTATTCTGCGCTCATCCAAGCTTTCGGTTTTATTAAACAGGTCGCCAAATGGGGTATTTCGGGTGTTTACAAGGGGTTTGGCAGGGTTATCCATTGTCGCCTCTTCTGTTATTTTTTTAGGCGGAAGAGGTTCTTCATTATCTTATCTTGGAGAAGACTTGGACGGGGAACTTTAGGGGACTTAACTATCCCTTGCATCTCCTTTATGTTGATGACGTCATCCTCTTTTGTCAGGCCACAACTAAAAATGGTAAGACAATTAAGTTATTTCAGGAAGCGCTCCTTGGTGAGCATGTCCGTCGGCAGCATTAGTTCATTGGGCATGCAACATGCAAGTTAGGGCTCGTCCTTTTATGTATTTGGAGGTTCCTTTATTTGCTGGTGTTCCACGCCATATCTATCTAACTTTAGCAAACTAGAAAGGTTGGTCGCTTTAGATTGTGGGACATGTATTTTTGGTTGATTCTGTGATTTTGAGCTCGTTTGTCCTTTCGATGCTTCTTTACAAGTGGCAGGTGTTCGTGTTTAAATGTTTGGAGAGTGCGGTCTGGAACTTCATCTAGACAGGTCACTAGAAAAAAATCCGGCAGTCCTGGCGGATTTACTGGCGGCCAAAAAGCCGCCAGCATTTCTGGCGGACTTCCTGGCGGCCAACTTTGCTGGCGGATATGCTGACGGCTTTGGCCGTCAGCATTTTAGACGTAGCATCCTGACGGAAATTGTAACCCGCCAGGAATGCCGGCGGTTTCGTTGACGGCTTCTGCCGCCAGGAAATACCCGCCAGTAATACTGGCGGTTATGTCCGCAGTATTTACTGTCGGGTAAACCCGCCAGTAATGCTGACGGATTTGGGCCGCCAGTATTTACTGGCGGGTTTTGACCGTCAGGATTTATCAGTAATTAATTTTAATTAAATTAAAATTAATAATAAACAAATTTTAAATAAAATTTAATTAATTAATAATCAAATTAAAAATAATAGACAAATAATTAAATAAAATTTAATTAATCAATAATTCAAAATAAATAATCCACTAATAAAAAAATAAAAATAAATCATTTCAATAACAAAAAATCGTTTAATCAATCGGATGTATAAAAATATAACTATCCATCTTAAATCTCCACCATCTGGACTACGGGGGAGGCCGACGACTCATGGCCCGAGCAACAGCTTCTTCAATCTGCTGTTGGAGCCTCAACTGGGAACGCTCCTGCTCCTCGCGGATCCGCTGAATCTCCAGCGCCTGCTCGTCGCGGATCCGCTGAAGCTGCTCCTGCTGGGGACTGCACCTGAGTCTGGAGCCTATGAACATCGGCGGTGGAGGTGGAAGAAGTGCTGCAGCCCTTCTGAGTCTTCCCAAAGCATCCAAGGCCATAGCGTCGACCCTTCCTATTCCCGACGACCTGTAGGTAGACCTCGTTCGGGTCTACCTGAGGGCTGCTATCATCAGACGACGCAGCACGCCTCTCCTCCAAAACTCTCTCATAATCCTCCTGATATCAAAATTTTCAACTATTATTAACAAACAACTTTTATCAGATTCTATAATAACTTTTATCAGATTTTATAATAAATCGGTTATATATAAT
>BMAC01000172.1:534507-550863 GCA_014905375.1 Phtheirospermum japonicum
AATATATATATATATATATTATATGATTTTTATGTTTATAAAATGTTTAAATAGATAATAGATAAATATAATTGTATTGAAATATACAACCCATTTATTAATCCCCTCCCCAACCCCACCTCAACCCCTCCCGTCCAAACCCATTGTTAAAGATGCTCTTAGGACATGTGCATCGATAGAAATCGACTCGGAGCTGAGATTCATTCTGAGAGCTAAGGTACAATAACAAGGCTAAAAATATCATCAACATTATGTTCATTTTTTTTTTTTGGACATGGCTACTTTGTATATATAGTTATTTTAAGGGATGTATAAATATAAAATTTAAAACAAATAGTAATATATATTTATTGGAAAATTCTATAGTGCCCCTCAATATACCATACCCCATGTATTTTAAGTCATTAGATCATTCCACTACATAAAACCTGAAATGATCTATTGGTTAAAAAACATGGGTTATGGTAACTTGGGGGGCACTGTAGAACTTTCCTAATTTATAATAAAGATTTTTTTTACATTGCACTTTTTAATAATATACTATTTAATCATTTATAAATATAATGTATATATATTTATTTTAGGAATATATAAAAATATAAAAATATATATAATATTATTATATATTTTTAATATCATTATTATAAATACAATATATAAAAAATATTCTTTTAATAAAAATACCAATTAATATAAATTTTTCTAACTCTTTATTTACTATTGCCTATATATATTATTATTTTAACTTTATATATATAACATAGTTTTCAATAAATATTATTTAATTGTTACACTTTAAAATATTATGTATTTATAATATAATTAATTATAATTTCAATTTATAACTCAACATATATATCTAATATATAGATATATTAAAAATATATAAATTATCAATTGTAATTGACTTGTTGAGGCAGCCACGGGTCGAATCCCCCTCATGCCATTTGTGGGATTTAAATTACTTAGGCGGGCTGAACTGGGTTAGGCTTAGTGGCGAAGAATCCATCGGTAAAAAAATTATTGAAATTCATCGGAATTTTGCCGACAGCCAATCCATCAGTAAAAAAGTATTGACGAGGTTTTTCCCATCGGTATTCATCGATTTCTGTAGTGTTCGTTAAATCATGAGAAACAATATCGTAAAGAAAATGAGGCATAAAATTCCACTAACAATCTTGTAGAGAGAATGCGCTACCAAACGAGATACCCAAAATTAAACCGACTGAATATAAAAAGAGAGTTAATCCGACGATGAACGCACCATGACACCCTTCTTGACCTGGCTAAGAAGACCGAGACCACATAGGTCGAGTCGGGTTTGAGCCAGATAAACGACCAACTCATATCCAAAGCACACTCGCACGCAAAAATAGTAGTCTCAAGCCTCCCTTAAGAACAAAAAGGAGACCTCAAGTTTCCGAGTGAAGCATTCCCGAATGAATCATCGACAATTACGATAAACCCCACCAAAAGCCACCTCTTTGGGCGAATCGGAGCAGCTCCGTATTGATATTCACCCACCTCGGCGAAGGGGCAGCCCATCGAACTAAGACCACCTTGCGAGGCAGCCGATTGCGCCCCGAGATGCCCAAAAAGTGTACATAGTCGTCAACTCATCGACGGTGTTATTCATGTGCCCCGAGGTGAAATACCCGGCCTCTCAGATAAACACCCAAACTTTTAGCCCGAATTGCGCCTTCATGAAAGCAGACATCCTCGAAAATGGAACGGTTACGACAGTCACAAAAATCCCATAACAAAGTGATAACTACCAAACAACCGCAAGTTGGGAACTGAACTTTAATCCCAAGCACTGCATTTAAACTCCAAAGTCCCTTGGAGAGATCTTGGTTGATGTGGAAAACCTCGCTAAACTCTCTCAACATGAATGCACCATCGGGTACTCCACAAAACAGTGATCTATCGTTTTCACCTCACATTCGCAAAAACATAATATATATATATATATATATATATATATATATATATATATATATATATATATATATTATATATATATATATATATAAAACTCGTCATAATTCGACAACTTGATGTGGAACGTGAGAGATGAATATTGGTTGATGAGGATCGAGGTAAAGGTGTTTGTCGGCAGAAATCGAACTAGACGTAATTTTTTGAGTTGAGTTTGAAATGGCTATTATATATTTTTGGAAGCGGAACGACGAAACTAATTGAACTCATAGCACACCGAGTGATGAAGTACGTGGGGCCTAGGCCCAAATCTGAATGTTTTTCGGCCAGTTTTTGAAACTTTTATATTTTCTAGTATTTTTTATTTTGTTTAGTTTTCTCGTTTCGTTTTGTGCTACGGTTTTGGGACCTTTAAGTAGGTCATTTATTATTATATTCGACATTCAAAACTTTCATACTTTGCATTTTTATTAATATTCTCCTTTCATTTGAAGTACATTTGTCTTCTACGAATTATCGTCTATGACCTATCTTCATTAAGGGACCTATCTTAATGTTTTTAGTCTTTTGATTAAAGTAGGTATAATGAAGATTTCTTATCAACTCGGTAAAAAAATAAGCTGACAAGGTCGCATTAGACAAGGAAAGAAAAACAAAGGGCAAAACAACAAAGAATAACATAGAAGCCGACTAGGAAACAAAGAAATCATAGTAGCTAACAAGGCAACAATATTGTTTTCTAAATGATCAATTACTCTTAACCACTACACGACTTACGATCTTTGATGAGATTAGGGACTGGTCCAAAAATAGTGATTTGGGATTGCTCCAAAGAAAAATATATTAGTTCTTTTTTTTTTTTAATTTGGAAAATTATTTCTCTTACGTTTGGTGTGGAGTTTTAATTGTGTAATTGATATAATTTTGTTTTTGTTTGTTCGGTGATTCTATCCGTACCGGTGTACTCAAATGCACTCAAGACATTTTTCTTTGCTCACATTCAAGGACTAACTCCAACAATTCCATGTTAAACTGTTGGGGGCGCAAAGTGTCTGTACCTTACAAAAATTACATAAACAGCCTTTGTCCACATATTTGCCCGTGGACAAGCCAATCAACCATGTTTAAATGTAATACATAAAGAACATCTCTAATGGGTATTCTAATGAGAATTCACCCTATTTGTTAATGTTTTTTACATCCTAACTTATGGGCCAATCAGTCATTACTTTGGATGACATGTGTCATCACTTGGTAGATCCGCATACTAAGTTGTCAGTTTCTAATGGTTTGTATTAATATGTTAACTTTTGGGAATTTCTAACCTGGTATAAATAACAATTTTTTTTCAATTTTTTATTTGTACTACAAATCTAGGGTTTTGTTTATATCAATCGCCCCTCTCTCGCCGCTATTCCTGAAAAATCATTCTGTCCGACTTCAAGTATTTCTTCGATCTGCAAATTCAATCTTGGATGCCTTTTTTCGATCTACCATTAATCCGATCTTAAATTGAAACTATTTACTCCATCAACTTCAGATCTTATAGGTTTTATTTTTTTTGCAGATCTTATAGGTTTGTTTTCTTTTGATCTGCAAATAAAGAAAAAATTTGTGCCCGGTTTTTGCCCGATGCTAATGCGATGACGTCATCGAATCAAGACACCCAACAAAACGACATCACCTCCGCGGATCACCATCATCACCAGCAGTAGCAACCGGCAAAAGCGGCGACCAATACCCAAAAGTCAACTAAGCCCACCGATCAGAACTTCCAGCTGATGCACCAAAAAACTATCCAACGACCCCATCAGCCGTACCTGATCAACAGCCATGGAGCCCCGACGGAAAGGAGATGAACGGGGACGATGACACGGGGGATGAATTTAAGAGGGAGATGAGAGATTTAGAAAAAATGCTCTCGAAGCTGAACCCGATGACAGAGGAATTTGTGCCGCCGTCCCTCTCCACCCTCAGCGGCGATGGAGGGATTCATAGATCTTGGTGGTGCCTCCTCATGTTTTGGCGGCGGCAGCGGCAGGGCATCTTGGGTATAATATAAATGGCTTCCTGTTGCAGCAGCATGTGAACTCTAGAGTTCCAAATGAGAATTCTTTTAGAAGGGTTTGTGTTTTAAGTCCCAGATTTAATATTGTATTTATTGTTAGATTCTGCTTAAAGAGTTTTATTTTTGGTGTTTTTTGTAATGCTTATGATTTATACCTTATTTCCAAAGATGATTCTATTAGTTTGGTTCAATTTGTATTTGTTGAATTTGCAAAGATCATATATTTTTGTTTTTTTAAGTTACTACGGAAATAAACCTTAATTTAATAACTTAATTCTTTTTTTGCAGAAGAAAAATGGGTATACCCATGGAAAACGGAGGATGAATAGCCGAACGAGCATGGCTCAAAGAGATGATGTGATTAGAAAGACTGTCTATGTCTCTGAAACTGATCGTCAGGTAACAAGACTTGAACTTTATTATTTCTAAGGATTGTGTTTTCATTAATTCTTAGCTTTTGTCTTATTTTGGAAAACTCTAAAATGTTATATTAACAAGACTAATTTTTTTTATTGGAAATTGATCATCAGGTTACTGAAGAGCAACTTGCAGCACTTTTCATTAATTATGGACAAGTTGTGGATTGCCGTGTTTGTGGTGACCCCAATTCTGTGCTTCGTTTTGCCTTCCTCGAGTTCACTGATGAGGGTGTGTTGATTAACCGATCAATTTTTTAATCAAATACTTAAGATCGAGTTGCATTATATTTTTTAATGCTTACGGAGTATTTTAATGAATCGATGTTTTTAGTTTGTTGAATTCCTTATTGTAATAGTCATTTTACAAATAATATGTGACGTGATATATTTTTTCATTTTTATTATATATGGAATGATTTACTCTATATTATTATTATTTTTGATTAATGGAATGATATAGTATTTTTATTAAACGAATATCTTGATTGATTTCTAGATATTCATAAAAACTTTATGATTTAAACAGATTTTGAGTAATATATTAAAAGATAACAATGTCTAATCCACATAAGGAAAAACGTAATAGTTGATGTTAATTGATAGCAAAATTCTTGAAAGTGATTATGAAGTTATTATCTTCCGAGAGATATGTTAAATCTAATAATATATTTATAAAAAAATAAATGGTTGGTTGGTTCAAAGTGTTTAAATGATTATCTAATAATAATTACATAAAACATATAAGGAAAAACGAACTATATTTGGTGTGAAAATTCCGAAAACGCTTCATTACATTACGGAGTCAAACACACACATTATGTTATGATTTATTGTTAGAATTTTTTTTTAGAAAAATAGACGTTTTCATAGTAATTGCCAACCCATAAAATTGTGAATCGGACTCCACAATATCTACGGAATGATTTCCTCTATATTATTATTATTATTATTATTTTTGATTAATGGAATGATACAGTGTTTTTATTAAATGAATATCTTAATTGATATCTAGATATTTATAAAAACTTTATGATTTAAACAGATTTTGAGTAATATATTAAAAGATAATAATGTCTAATATATTTAATTGATAGCAAGTTTTTTGAAAGTGATTATGAAGTTATTATCTTCCGAGAGGTATGTTAGTTTTAATAATATATTTATAAAAAGGTTGGTTCAAAATTTTTGAAATGATTATCTAATAATAATTACATAAAATATATAAGAAAAAACCAACTATATTTGATGTGGAAATTTGGAAAACGCTTCATTAAATTACGCACTCAAACACACACAATAGGTTAGGATTTATTTTCTTTGATGATATTCTTTTTAAGAAAAATATATGTTTTCAAGCAAATCTAATTACGGTTAATTATCCCGAATTTGTTATGTTTGACTTTTTAACATGATGATATTTTTTGGTTAATTGATGTAATTGGTTATTACAAAAATATTATTTGACAGTGGATTTGATTTTAATTTATAATGTTGATAGTTTATAATAAATTGGAGACTTTGTACATGTGGTTTTTCAACACTTAACTGACTGAAGTCATGATGTATTTACCATAGTTTGATTTTCTTTATGAGTTTTATTGAACTAATAAAATATAAGAATATAATTATCACCTCTCAATATTTGAAATATAACTACAATGAGCCGCAATATCTTGAGTGAATAACTATTGTAGAACTTTTGTTGCGACAAAAATGATATCATTGTGAACAATACAGTTAATGTAGTTCTCAAAGAAGTGTTTCATTATTTAAAGTGAACACTATTTTTTTTTTCCTTTTGGCATTAATAATCACTTTTTAAAATAGTTTATTTTTATAAATTTAATATTTTTATACATTTCTTATTTATGCCCGTGTAATCGCGGGTTTTAAACTAATTTATGTGGTAATTATTTTTAAGAAAATGAATGTGATGTGAATCGATAGACATTCATTTAAATTTTCTTTCCAATTGCTAATAAATTTAAATATTATCTTCACATTTTCTTTCAACATATTCATATATATCGACATTATTTCACAATGTCTATAACAACTCATCTATACATTTTGATATCCACTAACTATTGATTATTTTTCTCAAAACTATGTCTATATTCTATGAGGTATACGCACTATTAGGCATGACAATGGGTCGGGTCGGGCCGGGTACTAGAGGACCCATACCCGCCCATCCACCCCACGTGTCGGATCGCCCCATCACAGGCCACGGGCGGGACGGGACGAGTGGCCCCGTTATATTTACTTTTTATTATTTTTATTAAATTTAAAATTAATTAATATATAATAAAATATATTTATTATAAAAATTAAATATAAGATGAAAAATTAATTAAAAACAATGCTAAATGTAAAAAAATTAATAATTCATATAAAATAAATATTTAATACATATATAAAATATATTTAAAAATAAAAAAATATACGGCGGAGTGGGTGCCCGCGGGGCGTAGACGGTACCCGAACCCGCCCCGGGTCACAGTGTGGGGCGCCGCAAACGGCACGGGTCGGGTCGGGGCAGTATTGTCATCCCTACGCACTACACCATCACTCGGTGTTGTTAAAATTAGGGGTGAGCATAATTTTTAAAAACTGCCCGCACTATTTGCACTGTTTATAACGATATTTTTATTAAAACCGTGATTTGAAATATTGAACTGAAATCACACCATCTTCTTGGTGCGTTTTTTATTTTGGAGGTAAACAACACTGCTAGGGATGGCAATGGGCCGGGTCGGGCCGGTAACTAGAGGACCCGGACCCGCCCCGTCCATCCCACGGGTCGGGTCGGTTCGCCCCGCCACGGGTCGCGGGGCGGGGAGACCCGTTATATTCATTTTTTTATTATTTTTATTAAATTTAAAATTAATTTAATATATAATAACACATATATTATTATAAAAATTAAATCTAAGATGAAAAATTAATTAAAAACAATACTAAAATTAAAATTTTTTAATAATTCATATTAAAAAAATATTTAAAACATATATAAAATATATTTAAAAATAGAAAATGTACAACGGGTCGGGACGGGGCGGGTACCCACGGGGCGGGGAAGGTACCCGGACCCGCCCGTCCCGCCGCGGGCCGCCCCAAACCGCACGGGTCTGGCCGGGCCAGGATTGCCATCTATAAGCACCGCCAAAAACTTCACTACACCATATTTATATACTTTAATGCTTAGATAGATTTTACACATCCTCTCTTTATATAGTTGAATGAATAAGAATGAATGTGTTAAAACCCAATTATCCGGTAATGAAAAATAGACTTAGATTTGAATTTTTAATTTTAGAATATATAATTTACATGTGTTTTTGTAAGTGTAACAATAATATATAATATTTTTTGATTAATGAATAAATTATAAAAATGCATTATGTTTTGAATGTAACCGAGTAAAGAGATAATGTAAAATGCATTATATTTGCAAGATCATCTTATTTTAGAATAAATAATCCAATATTTTATATCAATAAGTCACCATAGTTATAAACTTTATGAAAAAATTAAATTGGTCGTAACCGCTCAAAACCATTAATAACCGCATACTTTAACTTATTCTAAAAACCGCAATTAAAAATTAAACTCTTCACCAAACCGCAATAAATAATTTGGTTAAAAAAAATCATGATTTTGTTCTTGTCGTATAATCCCAGTAGAATGTGACAATTGAGACATTTTTTATTTTTATTTTTTAATATTTTTCGAATTTGGTCACTTTTTTTGGGCCTAATGGCCTGTTTGTTGTCTTATACACCAAATACTATAATAAAAACGATCAAAGAAAAGAACACACTATGCCAAATTAGAGACTAAGGGCTTGTTTGGAAACACTTTTGGCATAAAAGTCCATTTATACAATGGACTTTTGGAAAAGTGTAATTTGAAAAGTGTTTGTGAAAAATATCAAGTGTTTAGTAAAAATAATTTTAAAAGTCCATTCAACAAAAGTGTAAGAAATGAAATTCAAAAGTCATAAATTATCACTTCTTCAAAATGAACTTTTGGAAAAGTTTCTTTTTCAAAAGTTCATTTTAAAATAACCACCAAACATGTTTTTCTTTTCTAAATGGACTTATTTGCAAAAAGTCAATTTCAAAATGGGTTCCCAAACAAGTACTAAATGATTTATGTAAATGATTTTGAGTTATTATTTGAATTATTATTGTTAACTTGGTTTTTTTTTTTTTTAACCATTCTAGTTTTTACATAAAATCTTACATGATTTGATTCGACAGAAGAATTTTCGAAATCTTCGACTAACTCGATTCAAACATACCAATCCATCATTCGATCTTCAACGCAATATAAAACAATATTATTAAAAAAAATATTTAATTGAAATAATCTTATTTGGATTCATAGCTTTTATGTATTAGCTATTAATTGCATATGATCACCATTCTCATCTCTATAATGTATTTAAGAAGAGAATCCCTATTTATACTTATAAAACAATATTATTAAAAAAATATTTAATTGAAATAATCTTATTTGGATTCATAGCTTTTATGTATTAGCTATTAATTGCATATGATCACCATCTCATCTCTATAATGTATTTAAGAAGAGAATCCCTATTTATACTTAGACAACTCTCTGATTAATGATTTTAATTTATTTTATCAAATGGTTACAAATTAATCTATTAGATTGATCCATTATATCCTATATTTATGCAAAATCTCCATAAAATATGTGTCTTTTTTGTATGATTAGCTTGACAAATAAAAAAAATTCACGCTTTTTGGTGCTTTATATGTTATTCAGCCTAATATATATCTAATCTGATATTTTTCTTTTATTGTATATTGTCTAATTGAATATTTTTCCTAATTGAATAATTTCTTTTATTATACTTTGTCTAATTCAATATTTTTCTTTTATTCTCTTAATATAAAAATATAAATAATTCATATATAATTAGTATAAAAAATCTAAATTATTTATTTTAATTAACAAAAAACTACATATGAAATAATATTAATTACAAAAAAAAATATGTAATTTTAAAATAATTATATAAGTTGTACTTATAATAAAAGTTGGAATAATTTATATTACAATTTATGATATTCTATATAGGTAAATTATGATTTATTTGCAATAATCTGGGTATGTAACTAAAAATTAGTAATGAAATCAATATATATTGAAAGAAAAACACAATTAGTGTGCCTTCGTCAACAAGTAACTGTTGAAAGATAATTTAGTTATTTGTTATTAGGGAATGACAATGGGGGCGGGTACGCTTACCCCCACCCCCACTTGAAAAAATCATCCCCATCTCCGCCCGCCCCGCTTCAAACTAAGCGGGTATCCCTGTCCCCGCCCCGTGGGTATATTACTTGCCCCCACCCCCACCTGCAATACCCAATCACCCGCCCTCGTCCGTATACCCGGTTCGTACCCGCTTGTATAAGAAAAAAAAAATAAAATACGGAACTTGATTTTTAGGTCTACTTAAATATAAAAAAAGAAAATTACAAGAAAATTCAAATAGTATGGCAAACATTTAGTTTATTACATTTAAAAATGGTTCAAAAAATATATATAAAAAATATATTTAAATAATAATATGTGCGGGTTTGAAACGGGTCTCAAATGTGGACGGGTACCCGGCGTGGGGAACAATATCTCCATCCCCGTACCCACCCCCAAGAAAACCCGCAATTCCATCCCCGCCCCCATCCCCATCCCCGCTTAAAGCGGGTAATCCCCTTCCCCGTTGAGGCGAGGGCGGGCGGGTCCCCTTTTAATCGAATTTATTGCCATCCCTATTTGTTATCTTTATGTATTATGAAAATAGGTATTTGATACCCTATATAAAGGGAGTTTATAACTCTAACCTATGAGAGTGATCGACAAATAAGCCTCCATAACCAAAGCAACAATTACACAATTTTCGTAGGTCGAAAATCTAATTGCAGTAAGTTTGAAAAATCATTTTCTCACATTTAAACCGTTGGATCGCGTTACAATTTTTACAGCACCTTCATGACCTATTGTTTTATATTTTGAAGGGTGGAGATTGGATTCGAAAATACGTGGAAATGTATATAAAGTTTCTAACAAAGCAGAATTTGTTTCCAAAATCTTCTGTGCATTGTCTGTAAAAACAAGATTTCGCAAGATAGAACCGTTGGATCAAGCCACAATTTGGATATATTATTACAAACATATACAAGTTCAATCTTAACGGTGAAGATTTGAATAAGTCTTGAAGAACTCTATAATAATTTTTGAACAGAGCTGATCTTGTTTCCCGAAACTATCCGCCCAATTTTTTTTTAATTAAATTATGCACAATCTAACCATTGGATGAAACTGAATTTTTAATATAATATTCAGAAGATATATTGGTTAAATCTATATGGTGGAGATCGGGTTTGAAGGTCTATGTCATCAGAAACATATCACGGACAAACCTATTGCAAAAATAAAATTAGGAAAGAATCGTGTTCCTCCAAGGTAACTCGAATTACCCTATTATTTATTAAATGCAACTAATAAATATTTGTTTATATCGATGTTTGACATGGTATGTATTATTGTGCATTCTTATACAAAGTATGTATATGTATATATGTTACCTATGATTATATGCATGTGATGTCATGTACAATATTGAAACATAAAATTTTGCAATACTTGAATAATATTCATAGAGTACATAATATATTATTACTTATACTTTTAAATGATTTCTTATTGGAAATCTTAAATAAAGTTATTTTACATGATTAGATGAGAGATTGATCATGATTTTGCCAATATGTTTAGCTAATCATGAGTTTCGATGAATTGATAGATTCGTGTATGTTGGTAATTCCTGATGATAGATTCATGTGTATGTTGGTAATTTTCTTCAAGATGATTTTACAAGATACTTTCAATATATGTATCATTGATTGTACATTTGTATATTTTTGTGATAATGAAAGTTCATGAACGATACAAAATTGTATAAATAAGTTTTGTGACAAAGTATAATCACATAATATCAAAGAAAGAGTATGACATATATTCTTCAAATTCATTATCTAAAGAAATTGATTGAACTAACTCAATCTAAATACAAGTTAATATACTCAAAAGAAATTGAGTACTACCATCATTGGTTTGATGTGTAAACTAAAAGAACTACAATTCTACTATAATATCATCCACCAACCCAACTGACAAAAAATTGTCAAACTAAGTCAAAGTCAATTCTCTAATGAATTTGAGACTTCATATTGACCCCAAATCTTATATTGGAAGTATATGTAGTTTATGAGTTTCAATAAACTTTGGGATGTGCTCTAAATGAATATTTTGGAAATTTTATGAAATACTACTTCAAAACCTAAGAATTTAGTGAAAATTTTTTTGTTTGCTTGCTAAAAAGGGTCAATGACTTTGATATGTTGCGGCTAAAAACATGTCTTACCATATGTGAAAAAGAAAGTCATTCTAAATGACAATAAGTAATTGAGAGATATGATCTCACTCTATTTTTTTTCCACTTGAGCAAACATACTAATGCACTTGTATAATTATAATATTAATTATGATAGTAAGTCATTGAGAGACATGATATTTTTCTTCATAATCCCAATGTTAGACCTTCGGATAAAGAAGTCTCTTGAGGCTAACCAGGATCGATATGAATAATGAAAATAACCTCAAAGCAAAGGGGAAGATACATGTTGGTCTTAAAACTTATTTCGAGTTATTTATGTGATGTGGCCTGATTTAAATTAATTATTATTTTTGGTTTATTGGTAAATTTTGCATTTCGTTCTGAAGCATTGAATATAATTGATTTTATTTACCACACATTCACATAAAAGGTTCAGGAGTAAACTATTAGATATAATGTAACATATCTAGCAAATAATGTAAAATATTAGAATGAAAATTATTTCGTTCAAATATCTCTGAAGAATGTGAGAATTTATTGAGGAATAGACAATTATTCATTGAATTGATGTTTATATGTGAAAAAGTCTTGATGCCTAGTGGCACATTGATTAAAGTCATAAAAGCTCAGTATGGACCAAGAGCAAAACGAACCTTGTTTAAGTTTGATGATATTCATGTTGATGATTATCATTAAGAAATAAATTATGGGAATGGAGCTATACCTTTACTTTATGTGGAAGAAAGTATGTTTTAGAGTCAATTAGGTAATTTTATTTTATTACTTTTTGATTATTGAATCATAAGATACGAGCAACAAAGAACTTTTGGATAATGACTTATTCAAGTTTTGACACGACTGGCATGGATTATAAGAAATTAACATGTACATCTTTTATTCTGAGTTAAACACAACTACTGCAGAAACAGCTTTTTACGGCGATTCTGGGAGACTTTTTACGGCGATTTTAGAACTGCCCTTAAATCCACCGCCGTAAATTTTTACGGCGGTTGTTTTAAAACCGCTATAAAAAGTGAGGCTTTTTACGGCAGTTTTTCTTGAAACACCGTAGAAAGTGATTTTTTTACGGCAGTTTAAGAACCGCCATAAAAAACAACGGCAGTAGATTCTATGGCGGTTCGTAAAAAATACCTTTTAGAAAGTATGTTTTCCAAAACGGACAATGCATGGCGGTTTTTTAAAAATACCTTTTAGAAAGTAGTAAAAAAAAAGAAATTAAAGAAGTGTACCAAAATATGGGGAAAAATAAAAAAAAATAAAAAAGTATACTAGGTATTTATTAAATATTAATCCTAAATACACAAAAATAAAGAACCAAACATAAACAAATTAAGTGGGAATAATAATTCCTCCACTGCAATAGGATTCTTCTTTTAAAGAAAAAAACCAATCAAATTCATATCAAAGATATTGCAATCCCATACTATATGAAATTTAGCATAAAGACTTTTATTTCAACTTTCAGTACAAGCAAAGTTACTCAACATCAAAACCCTTATCTTGGAATTCTAATATTACCTCATTTCTCATCCTCATCAACAACTTCAAAGCCTCCTGGTCAAACTTCTTGTCCTGCAACTCTTTCTGGAAATTGTAAGCGTCTTTATCGGCATCAACGATCCCTTTCGGCCCGATGGTGGTCCCGATCATCCCTCCCTTAGCAACAAACTCCTCCATGGCCTCAGTACCACCCAGGTACGAAAATTTACGGCGCTCGTATAAACGGGGCCATCTCTTTCTCCTCCCTGGCGAGGTCTCGTTCAAGAGCCACACGGTGCCGAAAAGAGCATACGTGCATAATAGAGCTTTGCCAACTTGTTTCCATAAATGGTGGTCCTCTTTTCCTAACCCGACTTTCTTTAGGTATTTCTCGGCTTTGAATGACTTCAAAGCTAACAGACCTACAACATAACAACATAACAAACAACAGTAGAATATCCATATATATATATATATATATATATATATATTTAATAACGAACAAAAACCTCAAAACTGCAAGCCCAAAGAAGAACAATATGGTATATTATTATATTCTAAACGAAACCTTCGACTGAAAGGCTGGAGTAGTAGAATAGGAAAATAATTATAATTATAAGGAATTCCCAAACTAAACCATTTCAACTCAGCCAAAAGTCTTATTTTGAATTAAATTAACACAAGTACCTATAAGGCTATAATAAATAATATACTCTCAATCAAATTCAATTCAAAGCATGAAAAACATATCCAAAAATCAAATACTACAGAACACATAATCGCTTTCCGAAATTCATAAGTGAAGCTAAACTAGCAACTGCAGATGAACTAATGTAACTCCAACTGTAAAAACGTGAAAGAACAAAGGACGGAGAATCTTGATTTTAATTAAAATGAAAAGAATTACAAAAAAAACTTTTGGAGCCAGAGATACAAAGAAAAAAAGAAAATTTAAAATTAAAATACCTGACGATAAGATCAGCCTCACTATGTAATAAACACAATTTCTTTTAAAGAAAATGAGAATCATCATACAAACTAAATTATTGAAACAGGATTTCAAAATAAAATGTTCAAGAATTCTAGAACATGAACAAGATACGACAAGAGTATTAGCAACACCTGCCACCATTATAACATCTAAATCGCATCCAATCATCATTACAACCAATACTAAAAACTTAATCTTTCACTGTCATCCATAAAGTCAAGAAACCTGAATAATAAAAGCCCTAAAAAAACTGCACTCAACAGAGCATTGATGTCACCCAAGTATGTTTCTTTTCAGTGTTTAATTGCAACCCTCTTTAATTATTAACTAATTTTACACATAGACATATAATACAAAGTTGTGCATACCTTGTGCCCGTTTTCATCAGGCATAGTTGAATATTTAATGTGTAATTGTACGTACTTTCCCAACTTGATCATGATCCGGTTCATGGTATATAAAACATGGACGCACCTTCTCCCCCTGCAATATAATCATTAATTAATTCACTCATATAAAACAAAAAAGATGTTGAGACTATGCAATCATATAATTCTAACTTGGGATCGAGCCGTCAATACCAATTCATCAGCAAGATCGGCCACCTATAGTGCAGCTTGGCCTTCCCTTTGAATCGTGGACTTCGATCACAAGATCGTCTCTGAGTCCATATGGCAAGCTGTGTACACAAGTAGCAGGAAATATTAATTAAATGTATTCTGGTTTGAAAACTTAAAAAATAAAAATAAAATAAAAATAATAATGCACATACAATATAGGAACCTTGGATATTGATCTTGCCAATGGTTTTCTTAGCCTTTACAAAAGCTCCTTCACCACAAGCTCTTAAGACTGTTTTCTCAATAGCCGAAAATAATTATACAAACGATATACAAAAATAAGAGTAATTACCCAAACACATCCATCAGCAATGCACATTCGTTTGCCAAAAATGTAGTAGCTTCCTTATGCTCGTCCCTGGACCACGAGTGAAGACACGTCCGAACACAGGCATCATAGGAGATAACACCGTACCAATGACCTAAACCTCTGCATCCGATTTGAATAAACAATATATTATAATCCACGTTGGTCTGCAAATCACTGTTCGAATTCAAAAATTCAATTTAATAAATCACCATGAACTCAACAAGTTCCGATAAAAAAAAATAGGAAAACACAAGATTACAGTCATGATTGTGACAAAATATACTATTGTGACAAAAAAAAGTAAATCCAATTATCAGCTCGGTGAACTTTTCAACTCGAAACCCTTTTTTCTTAATTTTTCCCACAGGTTAAAGTAATTATCTCAGTAATAAACAAATGGAAATTACCACCTATTCGAAATTCATAGCTGAAATTTTGTAATTTAAATAAAATTAACACATCTGCTTGACACTTAGAAACCCTAGATCCGTTAAATGAACAAGCAATTCCATCTATGAATTAGATAACCACATTTCTGCATACCTGACTGGCTTGGGAAGACAAGCACGTTGATTGGGCCGGCCTCATAAATCGCGCGCTTGACGGCGTCGTAATCCCTGACGTCAACGCTGACGACTCTGACATCACGCCCCGTGGAGAGCTTGATCGACTGCTTTGCCTCCTCAAGCTTGCTGACACTGCGGGCGAGGAGGGTGACATCAGCGCCACTGCGGGCACAGAGGTGGACGGGCTTAGTCTTGCTCACAGAAAAAGAATTGGAAAAAGAAATAAAGAAAAAGAAAGAGAGGGGATGGACAGTTCTTAATTCGGGTTTATTTTAGAATTAGAAAAAGAAATATATAAAAAGAAAAGGAGGGGTTGGATATGAACCGCCGATGAGACACGGATCAACGGTTGAAATAAAGCAAGATGAGGATCGGTGACATGGCAAACTGTGGATTCTACGGCGGTTCTAATGGAACCGACGTTAAATCCAGCGAACTGAACTAATTAATGGCGGTTCTTAAGGAACCGTCGTGAATACTTGTTAATCCACGGCAGTTCCTTAAGAACCGCC
>BMAC01000172.1:563046-577845 GCA_014905375.1 Phtheirospermum japonicum
TAATTTAAATAAAATTAGCACATCTGCTTGACCACTTAGAAAACCCTAGATCCGTTTAAATGAACAAGCAATTCCATCTATGAATCGGATAACCACATTTCTGCATACCTGACTGGCTTGGGAAGACGAGCACGTCGATTGGGCCGGCCTCATCAATCGCGCGCTTGACGGCGTCGTAGTCCCTGACGTCAAGCGCTGACGACTCTGACATCACGCCCCGTGGAGAGCCTTGATCGACTGCTTTGCCTCCTCAAGCTTGCTGACACTGCGGGCGAGGAGGGTGACGTCAGCGCCACCGCGGGCACAGAGGGTGGACGGGCTTAGTCTTGCTCACAGAAAAAGAATTGGAAAAAGAAATAAAGAAAAAGAAAGAGAGGGGATGGACGGTTCTTAATTCGGGTTTATTTTAGAATTAGAAAAAGAAATAAATAAAAAGAAAAGGAGGGGATGGATATGAACCCGCCGATTGAGACACGGATCAACGGTTGAAATAAAGCAAGATGAGGATCGGTGACATGGCAAACTGTGGATTCCTACGGCGGTTCTAATGGAACCGACGTTAAATCCAGCGAACTGAACTAAATTAATGGCGGTTCTTAAGGAACCGTCGTGGAATACTTGTTAATCCACGGCAGTTCCTTAAGAACCGCCGTGAATTATTTTGGATTTAACATCGGTTTTTCTAAGACAACCACCAATAAAATATAGGATTCTACGGCGGTTTTTAAAGGAACCGCCGTTAAATTATAGATTTAACACCAGTTTTCTGGAAAACCGCTGTTAAAACATATTTAACGGTGGTTTTCCAGAACAGCCGTGGATGAGGCGCCGTGAAATGCTGTTTCTGCAGTAGTGGAGATAGAAATTTGGTGCACAATATAGTATCGACTAATGTTGTTCAATTACAACTAGTGCATTCTAAAGTACTAGGAGCATTACATACATTCATATCTCAAATATACATCACTCATTTTTTCAAAACTTATTCATTAGCAAAATTATATGATTGAGACTTGCATATGCTAATGATACAAAGTATAATATTCCATTCTTATAATTGATAATTGGTGATACATGTGGACATAACCATTCAAAATGCGGATTTTTAAAGTATTTTATAATTTTGATCGATGCTTCGGCACGTATTGTACATAAAGATATTGCATTTACAAAACTTCTAGCATATTTAGTATGACTGATGACTCACCACCCTTATAAAGCACCCAAACTCATAATGCTAGAGAATTTACATCAAAAGTATTTGATGTCTATTGCATTTTAATCAAGATCGATGTAATGCATCTTGTACCCTAATGTGCATATACAATAAGGTCTCAAAGAAGACACCGTCGAAAAGAATATTGATGGTGATTAAGATAATATTTATTCGCTCTCATATATTTGTCTCTGCACAGGGTTATGCAATATTGCACGCAACTATTACTTATTCGTTAATGAACCTCTGCTAACCAAGTATTTTGCGTACCAGTTGGTAACTGGATATAAGCTTGATAATTCATATCTACGCATATTTGATTACGTAGTATATGTGCCTATTGTGCCCCCACAACACATTCATATGAGTTTCTAAAGACGATTAAGTATTTATGTTGGATATGAATCTCCAACAGTCATCCGTTGTTTGAAACCTTTGATAGACGATCTCTTTACCGCTAAAACTTTAGATTTGTCACTCTGATGAGACAGTCTTCCCATCGTTAGGGGGAGATAATAAAAAGTATTTTCTAATGGAATGACAGGAATAGTTTCACACTATGTCTCATTATGATCCCCACATTTCAAAGTATAGAAGACTCGATTTCTAAAGTGACGAGATCATATATATACCAACTGCAAATGTGTCTGCAAGATTAAAAGTCTCCATAAAGGGCACAATGTCACAAATTAAGACATTGCAACCATACTTAGTGGAGGTATGGTTGAGGTCGTGACTCCCGAAAGGAACAGAGGTAGGTCACTTGGTTCGATCAATACTCGCCCGAGGAATAAGAGGGCATATATGGCACAACTTCAATTGATCATCAATGAATATAATTTCTCTCATTAGATTATCTCTGGTTATACTTATGTCCATGAATCATTACTGGAGGACGCTTCGATGTTTAATATGATTCCAGAGAGTAAAGAAATCTCAATGTACCGTGAGAGTTTATATGAGTTGATGGAAAGATTTTCCACACACATTAATGATATATATACATTGTTGCTCAAGGAATCATAGAGCACGATGGTATCGAACCACGCTCTATTAAAATGTTAACAAAGAGCAAATTGATCTAATTATAAAGAATCAATGCAGGAATAACTAAATTCACTGACAACAAGACAGGTATTTGGTCTAGTAGTGCTAACCTCACCAAGTGTAAATCATTTAGGACATAAACAGAATTTTGTCAAAAAGCGTAGCGAGAAAAATAAAGCCATGAGATGCAAATCTAGACTTGAAGCACGAAGTTTCTCACAACGCCCTAGAATTGACTATGGGAATATGTACTCTCCCATAATAGATGTTATAATTCTAAGGAATGAGAATACAGCTTATACCTGCGGTTACATCATATCTCTATGGGGATCATGATTTAGAGATATACAAGAAAGTGCTTGCTGGTCTTTTCTTACCAAGGCAAGTGACTCTAAAGCACGGAGTGCATTTGCAATTAAATTAAAACACTCAATTTATGGATTGACACAATCCAGACGGATGTGGTATAACAGTCTAAGTGACTACTTGATTGGGAAAAGATAATCTATGCCCTTGCGTATTTATAAAGAAAATAAATTTCAAATTTACGATTATACTTGTATATGTCGATGATATGAACATAATATTCAACTCTTAATGAAATAAGAGATTCTCGCTCTTTATTTGAAATTTTCATTTGAGATAATGAACCATGGGAAAACTCGGTCATGTTAAGGCTTTAAACTAAAACCCGAGTTTGTGGAATACTAAATTCTACAGTTTGTATATATCCAAAATATGATCAGGCGATTAAATATGGATAAGTGCAATATGCTAGCACTCCTATGATTGGTAAGTGAAAATATAAGGAAAGATCAATTTTGTCAGCGGAATGATGAAAAACTGGTGGGAGCTGAAATTCCCTTCCTATGTACAATATGCGCATTATTGTACCATTATTAATTCACTTGACCAAATATACTTTCTCAAAATTATTATCTTGATTTAACTCAAGAAAGAGCAATGTCACTGAAATGGAATCAAAATGTATTTTGATACCTAAAAGAAACCATTGACGTGAGTTTATTTTTCCCATTCATAAATATAATTGAGATTGGAGATGGTGTAACCCCTAAAGAAAATATTGAGTTTACTTCCTACTGTGAAATACCAAATAGTATCATTGATGTTGGTTACTCATTCGATTCATGTAAAGAGGTCATTATCATACATGTAGTAGTTCGTGAGTATCTATGGTAAATGTTATGATCATACATATCTTTGAGAATAGTGGCTTGAACTCTATCACTAAAGAAAATGTGATAATAAGAGTAATACCACCACAACTCTTCTACAACCAACAACTATGCATATTCTCAAGAATCAAGTAAATTGAGTAAGTGGAGATTTTCAAAGTTCGCTTGATAGATGTACATGTCAAAGAGAGGTGTAGACTTTAGGGGGTGTCTCAACATAGGTGTGTTGTACTCTTTTTCCTTAGACCATGTTTTATATTTCCCATTGGGTTTTGTTACTTGGAAAGGTTTTAACGAGGCAACAATGAAACACACTTTGACTTGGCACAAGGGGGAGTGTTGAAGGAAAAATATAATTAGTGTGCCTTCGTCAACAAGTAACTAATGAAGAACAATTTAGGTATTTGTTATCTTTATGTATTATGGAAACATGTATTTGATACCCTATATAAAGGGAGTCTTTGATGAATACGAGAACCCTAATTTTCTACCATCTCCATCATCTCCTTTGTATATTCTTATTTTCCGCTTTTCCTTTTACAATATAAACATATTAATATAAAATTATATAATAATATTTAATTAATATTTATAGACGACAGTACGATGCGACAAGGCTTGAGAGTATGATATTTTTTGAATTTTTCAGAGTATGTAATTAATAATTATTAACGAAATTAATCTAAATATTAAAATATAAAATGAGTTAATAATAGTTAATATATATATATATATATTAGACACGATTTGAAATTGTGAAGTCTTTGAATCTTTCTAAGCATGTAAATAAAATTATTAATGAATTCAATATAAATATTAAAACATAAAATTACTTAATAAGTATAGTAATTGATAAATAGATAGACATGTACAAGGCACGGGTTGAAAACACATCCTTTCAATTTTTTATTTAAATTTAAAGCTCTTTAATTGTCACAAATATTTTTTATATTTAGCTTTTTATAAATATCATGCAATACACAAGTGTTAAACTAGTGTGTGTGTATATATATATATATATATATATATATATATATATATATATATATAGGGTTGGGTTCAAATGAGAACCCGTCATTATATGTGAACCTAGGGACTCATCTTGACCATTAGATTGAATAATCTTGATGGTTGAGATCATGACATGTCAGCATGGTAATAATGTAAAAAAATACATTAATTAATTAAAAATAGTATTTTGGACATATATCAACGTTTACAAAGAGCACTACATTGTTCTTTAGAAAGCACAATAGATTAAGAAAAAAAACACTACGATTGTATACAAAAAGCATCGCAAATTTCGTCTATAAACTGCAAATTCAAAAATTTGAAATGAAACTCAAATCTTCAACAAAACCATAACTTTTTCAAATTTTATTCGTTTTGAATGAAATATATATCAAATTAATCACATTCTCAAGATCTACAATTTAAGATACATATTGCATGTTTTAAAATGTAAATATATATATATATATATATATATATATATATATATATATATATATATATATAATTAAATTAAAAAAACTGGACTGATTTTAGCACTACAGTAATGTGTAAAAAGCACAATGAACCTGGACATATAATTGCACTGTGCAATATTAGATCTAAGGCCAGGATTAGTCCCTAGGTTCACATATAATGACGGGGTTCTCATTTGAACTCAATCCTATATATATATAATATATAGAGAGAGAGAGAGAGAGAGAATATCTTACCACTTAAACAAGATTTTCCATCAATGTCTTTTAAGATATTAATTTTTTGACCGAAGTAGGTTTATTTTCTAGCAGTTTCGCCCAATAAAACAGTGACCCTTAGCGAGATAAAATCTTGTTCGAACTCATTTTGAAAGACTCATTAATTTGAACGAACCAGATTTTTAAATTAACAATATTCAACTCGTAAGCAAACTCGTTAGTGGGTTCGTAAGCGCGTCGTGTGATTAAGCTCGTAAAAATTAAACTTATAATTTTATTTTAATTTGATTTTTTTTATACGTGTTACTTATGACAAATATATAAATATTTAAATAAACTTATATTGGTCTAAATATTCAGTAGATATATTATGTGGTTTAAATATACTTTAATTTACTTTTTTTTGCTAGAAAGTGCAGTATAATCTAATTTTTATTTGATATTTATTGAGCTTTTTTATGCTCATGAAAACTTGAGAGCCATCAATATATTCGATATATAAAGCTCGAGCTTGATAATAAACAAATAAAATTAACTCTCTAAAGCCCAACTTAGTTTTGTTTGACTGCTTTGATGTGTACTAGTTAATTAAACTTTCACTTGTAAACTCGTGCCAATTAGGGGAGAGTGTTAACCGATTTGGTCCGAATATCAAACCGAACCTAAATAACCGAACACTGAATTACTTATGAAGTTGCAAATCAAGCCGAACCGAAATAGGCAACCAATTAACCGCATCGGAGTTTTCGGTTAAGTTAAGTCGATTTTTCGGTTGGGAATAGAAAAGGAAAAGAAAAAAAAAAAAAAATAGAGAGTAGAAAAAAATAAGTAGTCAAGTAAGTAATAAATAATACCAAAAAGTAATTTAAAATAATATATTTTTTAAAATAATATTTCGGTTTGATCCGGTTATTTTAGTGTTCAAGTACTAAAAAAAGGAACTAAATAACTGATTTTGGGGGGGATCTTTAAACAAAAACCGAATAGAGTTTACATAAAACTGAACCAAATTGCCATTTTCGGTTTAGTTCAATCAATTTTTTTAGATTTTTCAGTTTGTTGCTCACTCCTATTGCCAATGCAGATATGAACTTTTGCAATAAAGATTGTTACAAAACTTCTGCTTCAAAATCAGATGGGAGAACGTTTGATTAATTAATTTTTTACAAAGGGCCATTGTTGTCCATAACATCAGTCTGGGTCAGATCATTGGGCCCGACCATAACATGGGTGTTTGGAAGTTAGAGGTTTGGGGTGAATTGGAAGTTTGAATTCAATTTAGAGGATTGGTCGGTCAAATCTTCTAATTAGGTTGTTTGGTAAGTAGAGGTTAGAGATAGATTTTTTAGTCCAAAAAAATTAATTTTGAAAAAACTCCATATATGAGCTTTTTGGGAAGAGAAGTTAGAACTATGAGTTGAAATGATAATTTTATCCTCAAATTAAAAAAAAATAAATATTAATATTAATTTACATACAAAAATTATTTATAACTATTTTTTTTTTATTAAATAATACTAATAACTATCCAAATTAAATATAATATATTCAAAATTTAGTGAATAAAATTTTTTATATAATAAATCTTAAATAATTACTATTTATCTAGTAAATATTATTTTAATTATCAATAGATTATAAGTTTATGTTATTAAGAAAATAAATACCAAATAATAAATTGTGTGAATGCCCTTTTCGGTCATTTTACACAATCAAACAAAAAATAACTCACAATTATTTACTAAACACTTTTATAAAAATAGCTAATAGAATCAGTTATCCACCAACAGCTATACAATCACCTATCCCCTAATTATCACATAAGGCCAATAAGTAGAGTCCTTCAATTTCGGGCCTAAGAAAAACTAACTCATTCCGAACATTGAACCGGGGATAGTTTTGAGATCTCTAAGGGCCTATTAGAACTAGCATTCAATTTTGAATCCTGATATTAAAAATATTAGAGTATTCAAGATCTTGTTAATAGTATTTTTATTTATTTATTATAAGATTTAGAATCCTTTACTTTTTATAAATCATGTCTGAAAACTGAATGATAATATATTATTATATTGTATTTTATGTAAAATATGTCTGAAAAGTGAATGATGTTGTATTATAATATTGTATTTAGTAGTATTTAATTATATGTGTTAATATTATGTAGATTAGGTGTAAGAAATTGTTGGTTGAGTATTTAATTTTGGAGTTTTAGAACAAACGAGTATTAGGCCGATATTTTGAACTTTAGGGCAACCATGGCCTAACTGACTGATTGTTTGCGATTCTTACTGGAGCACATACAATCGGGCGGTTACTGCACTTCATTCTTCGACAAGTTATACAGCTTCAGCTCAGTGAGCGGCCAAGATCCGACTCTAGACCGCTGGTTTGCAGCCGGTCTAAAGAGACAATGCTCGAGGAACAGTTGATCCTAACATGGTTGTCCCAAATGAACATCAGACCGGCCTGATTTGACCTGATTTGACAATGCTACTATATATATATGTTTTAAGGAATCGAGGTTTGGTTACATTGGACGAGAAGCTCGCTGCTAGCCCTGATTCTGTTGATGAAGTTAAGGGTTATGCAGAGTGTAACATTAAGTGGTTGCAAGATTTTGCGAGGCGATGATCAAAATAAGTCAAATTAAGGTGCTTGTGGGGAATGGTGGAGAGATTAGGCCGGACTCTAGGGTGATTAACTAACTCCTAAACAATGGTGGGTTCAAGATTTCAAATTTGAGGGTACGGAGGATAATTAATAAAATATTATTATTACCTAAAATCACACTCGGTGAAATAAAAAAGAAAAATATACATAACATTCAAATAAAATTACAATTTTAATTGAGTTCGTTGAGTCTCATTTTTAAAGTGGTTTGTAGTTTTGTAGTTCTCTAATTTTAAAGAAAATAAAATTTCTTATGCAGAAAGCAGATGTTGTGACTGGTGATATAACACCAGTTCCAACATCAGTTTACTGAACAATTTAAAATCAGATAAAAATAAACGCAGCGGATAAAATAAATTAAACARAGGAATAAAACTTTTAGCCCGTAAGAAAACGTTCTTARGGACTTGGGTATACAAAKCCGGAAACTATATTACTTATCGTTCAAAAGATCAAATACAAAGTACTAAGTAATATATGAAAATAATTGCATCAAWCTTGATACGAAAATACTTYTTTCTGTAAGATATATTCTCGTCCGTTGGTTACGCAACGTCGAAGAACTCTTGATKCGAATTCCAGCTCCAAGTATGACTGATGCACTGCGTTCTTGCTTCTTGAAATCGTCGAACCTTATTCTCTAATTTCGTTCTCTGTCTTGCGTGCGTCCCTTCTGTGTTTTACGTCTGTGTGCTTCCTTTGCGTCGGACCAGTCTATTTATAAAAATAAGGACTCCTAAACTTGATGGACAAGTTTAGCTAAACTAAGGTGATTAAATAAAGTCCTAATACTACCTTAGGTAAGAAATCTAGAGTCCTATAAAATAAAAACTCTAAGAAAGGCAAACTACCAAAAAGGAATTATTGTAAATAATATCTCAACATGGTTGATGACATCACATCAAAACTTGTAGATCACGTCACTCTCAATAAAAGTAATCAAATAATCATTTAATAATTGACCGCACGTAATGTTTCGCGACCTATTTTTGGCATAAGTCATTCCAAAAAAAAAAAATTCTTTCCACACTTGCAGTAGCGATAGAGAGAATTAATATTAACTTGATAAGCAAATATATAGTCGATAAGTGATCATGTGTGTTTTTTACTTGGGTGTATTATACGTCATTTTTTTTATTGAATTGGTAATAAATAATAAGAATATAACAATACACAAAAGTCTTAATTTTATTTCTAAATAAACCCACAATCGATGGATAATGCACAAGAGAAAATTGAATCATGTATATTTAACTAAAAGAAAAATAGACTTTGAACTCAAAAATGTAGTATTATGTTGAAGTTTGCTAATTAGTTGTAAAGATTATCGTAAATAAATTTTGTGTGAGCGTTTTTTGTTTATAATTGTGCATATCATTTCACTCTTTTGTATTATTTTAGTAATGAGTATAAATTATAACGCTGCATAAGTTTTGTTTCTTCAGCCCCCGCAGAAAAAATAGTATAGCTCCGCCCTTATATAACATAAATAATTTTTTTTATCATTATATTTATACACATCATTTATAACTACTAGATTCATTACATAATATATATATATATATATATATATATATATATATATATATATATATATCAAGTATATAATATATATATGAGCATTATATAAAAGATAAAAAAAATGATATAACGTATCATCTCCAGCTCACCTTTCATGGAAAAACGGCGTTCCATTTTTTTTTTCTTTTTTCATATAAGTTTCCCCGTATGGATGAATGACAAGCATGCAATGTATAAAAAAATACTTGTATAAATTTCAAATGTAAAGAAAGCGTCAATTATCCGTATATAGTAACAAAAAATCATGTAAAAATAGAATAATATTGTGTCCCACCTTCCCCTCGTTACAAAATCGCAACTCCTCATGAAATATATTATCCACATTCCCCTTTTCATGTGAATGGTATATTTTTTTTATAAAATAGTATACCATTCGACTAGACGTTCTCATCGGTTCCAAAAAAATCAGTTCAACCGTCGTTGAATGGTTCAGTTAACCTTTTATCATGGTTCAAATCTGAACCGGAACCGTTAATAAGGTGGTATGGTGCCGATTTGAGATATTTTTAAATCATGAACCGCCGGTTTGACCAATTGTTTACAAAAAAATTACAATTGGCCGAACTGCCAGTTGAACCGTGGAGAAAGTAGTCGTTGGGGGCGGTTAAGATTGTGTTTGAAATCAACGAACCAGATCAAGTGACCGTTGCCTCAAACCTATGTTTTGAACCTAAACCGGAAGGTTTAGTCCAAAACTGGCGGTTTGGCCGTTGATCTTTTTTTCTCACTCCTATAAATACCCTCCTTTGCAACTTATTTGTGTCACACCAAACTCTCATCTCTTCTAAAATCTCTATTCTGCATACTTTTTTTCTAGCAAGTTTAGTAATTTACTAAACTTCAATTATCAAGATTTCACCAACTTCAAGTTTTAAGTTTATTATTTTTTACTTCTAAATATATTTCTTACTTTCTAGTTAAATCTAAATTTCTAATCCTACTTTATCCTACTATTCTTTCTTATTTTTATTTGAATCTATATAAAAAAAATGCAAGTCGTGGTAGTCCATCTGTTTCTTCTCGTTTTTGTCGATCCGACAAGGGGAAGAGCATAGCACTCGATGACGACGTCAACATCCATTATTCTTCACAAGGCAATACTATTATGGCAATATAATTCGTCCACATTCATTGTATTTAGTGTGTCTACATTAATTGTATTTAGTGTGTCTACATTCATTGTACTTAGCTATGTCAATGTAGTTAGTCTACATTCATTGTATTTGTCTTGTCTACATTCATTGTATGTAGCTAGTCTGTAACTATATATACTTGTGAATAATGAATGGTTCCATTAATCCCTTCAATCATTCTTCTATAAATACTAATTCGGCCAGTGACTACAATCCCAACCCCATCGCCATTGACAAAGATTGGGGTGATAGCAATATAGATCAAACTTATTGAGCCATTGTCGCCATTGCCGGCGAAGAAATGCACGATCAAGAGGAGGTGAAGCATGGTGATTTGCCTCCAAATACTCGTAATTGATAACCTGATTCATGAGCAACGGGAGAATTAAAATCCGGTATTTTCAAATTTAATTTTGAAAAAGTGGAGATCCTGCTGCCCGCAAACTAGCCGCCTTTCGAAGCTAGCAAAAAAAGAAAAAGGAAAAAAGAGGAACCGTGTTAATTGCAAATACTTTAAAGCAACTTACAAATTCCTAGAATGAGGAGGATACATGAATATGCGCAATCATCTCAACAAAGAATATCCCGATAAAGTCAGTATCGATAAAACTCAAACCTAATTACACGGAGGACAAGTAAATAGGAATCTCTCTTCTTTATTTAGATATTATGATGCCACTCATAGAAAATAATTAGCTAAACTTTTTTCTTTTAGGTATCTTCTTTATAGTCATGACAAATGAAACCGGAACTGGGCTCAAAACTGTAACTGTAACCGTGGCCAACGGTTTCGGAAATAGAAACAAAACTAGCTTTAGCAGTTCCGGTTACGATTCTACACTTTAAAAAATCATGTAACTGGCGATTTCGAAACCGTAACCGCAACCATTACTGCCAGTTAAATTGGCAGTTCCTTTATTCTTTTTATGTTCTTTTTGTGTTTTTTATGTATATTATATAGTTTAATATATTTATAAATAATATATAATTATATATGATTAAAAGTATTATCTAAGATTTAAAATAATGTAAAAAATAAAAAATAAAATAAATAATAGATGATTTCGGTAAAAACTGAAACCATGAGTACCGATTTTAGAATCGGAACCGTCAGGCCATGATTATAGTTACGGTTTACCGTTTTAGAGAAATGGGAACCGATAGTTTCGGAACTGTGGCCAGGCCTACTTCCTTATAACTTTGCCAATGGTGTTTTATATGAATACTTCACCTAATTCTCTTTTAATCCCTTGAGTAAGAGAGTCTCAAGTTCTACAATTTCTCGTGATATTAAAAAGTTGTTGTTAAATATAAGTTAGACTCATCCAATAAATTTGCTAATTTACCAAATAAAGTTTCGATTTGTTCGAATGTTTGAAGTAATCATTGGGAACGAGACTCTTAAATGTGCGTTACATGTCATTGGGTTTATACGTTGTGGATTTTACAAAAAAGTTTACTTGCATTTAGAAATTTTAACATCTTCATAATGCACATTTTATTTGTCAATTAATTTATTCAATTTGTCAAGAATATGGTCTAATATTAAAAATGTTTTCAGTTTCTTTTGATAATGCTTACTCCTAATACGACGATTATTAGTATTTGTCAACCATTTATTGATGGTTTATTTTTTCATATTAGATTAATATGTTATATTTTAAATTTGTGTGCTTAAAATGATTTGAATACTTTGAGAAATGAGTTTTCTCCTATTAAAATGGCAATCATGTATAGCAATAAATATTTGCAATAAAAATGAGTGAGGTTTTGTGAGTAAAATGGGTTTCATGGAAAAATCTTTTCAACCGATATGCCTACTCGTTTGAACTCTACATATATAGATACATATTCATATAGAGAGGTATTGTGTTCATTTTTTAGCCAACAACAAATTAGAATCATGTTATGTACAAACCAACGGACTACATGTAAGTAATTGAAAAAACTTTTAAAGGTGTTTGATGATACTTCTAATTTATTTTCTCGTGTTTGTTATCTTACTTCTCAACTTATTGTTGAACATTGTGTTAAAATCGCGTTCGTTTTTGGGACTGTTTGAAGAATGAACATTTGGAAGAATGTTATTCTTATGAAACGAAAATGATTGAAGTATCTTTATTCATGCCAAATATTTTTAAGTTGCTACATTATTAGATCCTGATAATAGAGAAAACAATTTAGAATCATTTAAACAATTATTATGATACTTTACTGACATTTGAAGAGGTTAAATTTCCTTCCGTTAAAAAATATTATTCTTTATTTGATATATTTAAAGAATATAATATAAGTTTTGATGGTCCTCTTCCTTTGAATTCTTATGGACGATAAGCTTCTACTAGAATTGATAATCCTAGTAGAAGTGGTGACGGCGACGATGAAATTGAGTGATTTCAGGATTTTTTGAAGAAAAAAAAAATTACGGATGGATCGTTCAGGTTAATCCTTCATTTTCTTATCCTTATCGGGAACTTGAAGATTAATAACAAACATCGGCCTTTAAGTATGGATCGTTGGAGAAAAAAGATGTCGACATCGAGCTTGATATTTTGAGTTAATGTTCATCGAGAAAAGCACTTTATCCCATTGTTAACATCATCGCGAATGAGATATTGGTCATTTCCGTATCAGCCGTTTTAATCGAACAAGCATTCAGCGAGGGGTATATGCTGAACCCGCGAAAACCCAACATTAGGCCTTACATACTCGAAAACCAAATGTTGTTGCATGATAATGCCGACCGACGCAAACAAAAAATGTTATTAGAAATGATTAAGATAGCGAGACAGGTGATACTAGATCTAGCAACAACTTGATGAGCATGACACCCCCTCACCAACCTTTCCGCCCTTTGTAAGGTAAGTGAGTTTCCTAAGGCCTTGTTTGGTCTACGACTCCGAATACCAGGATTGAAATTCTAAATCTCAATTCTCGTTTGTTCTATGACTCAAATTTTCAACCCACGACCAAAAACTTCTTACATCTAACCCCACACTCATCTCTTTTATCACATCATTCATTATATTTAAAAAAAATTAAATATTACTAAATATAATATAATAATACATTATCATCCACTTTTCAAACATAATTTGACATCAAACACAATATAAAAATACATTATCATCCATTTTCCAGACATGATTTGACATCTACAGTAAAAAGTAAAAGATTTTGAATCCTATAACAAACAAAGATTCTTATTATTTACAGAATTTTAAATACTCATGATTCTGAATAGCAGAATTCAGAATCCCAACGAAACCTAATCCAAACAACCCCTAAGGTAAGGGGACACGTAGGCAACTCACTTCAATAATTTAAAATTAAAATTTTAGATTTTAACTTCATATATTTGAAAATAGTTCAATTCTAAATTTATTTATTTTTTTTGAATTTAAAGTGTAGTTTCTATTTTCTTAATTTATCTCATACAATTTTAAAAAAATGATAATAAACATATCAAATAAAATGAGTTTCAAAGTTTCATAAATCACGCATGCTTCTAAATTTATTTATCTATTTAGAAATTATTTAAAGTGTTATTTCTATTTATCTTACAGTACTGTGTAAAAAGCACAATGAACCTGCACATATAACTGCACTGTCCAATATTAGATCTAATGGTCAAGATGAGTCCTAGGTTCACATATAATGACGGGGTTCTCATTTGAACCCAATCATATATATATATATATATATATATTAAAGTGTAATAATAAACATAGTAAAAAACCAAAAAAATATGAATTTCAATTTAAAAAAAAAAAGGGACTCAAACCGGTGGTTCACAAACCGCCGACAGCCGACCAGTTTTTATGGTCTCTCTCTCTCTCTCTCTCTCTCTCTCTCTCTCTCTCTCTCTATATATATATATATATATATATATATATATATATATATATTAAAGTGTAATAATAAACATAGTAAAAAACCAAAAAAATATGAATTTCAATTTAAAAAAAAAAAAAAAAGGGACTCAAACCGGTGGTTCACAAACATCCGACTGCCGACCAGTTTTTATGGTCCAGTTAAAGTATGTCACTTCCTGACGTACAAAACCAGTTCTATGGTCCGGGTCTAAGACATTCCATCCGAGTTCAGTCACATCAAGCCAGGGCTGGTTTTAACAGGAGCACAAACAATCGGGCGGTCTCACTGCACATCATTGTCCCTGAGGTTATAAAATCTCAGCTCTCTTGGAGCGTTTTTTTCTTTTCCTTTTAATGAGGATGTTTGGTTTC
>BMAC01000172.1:579262-631536 GCA_014905375.1 Phtheirospermum japonicum
ACTTTTTTCCATTTCTTTTCGTGGTCCGTGTGGACCATAGACCGGAGGACTTGGCTATGATGTGCCTGCCGGGAGGAGAGATGGCCGAGTTTCATTAGCTTCCGAGGCATTGTCCAATTTGCCCCCTCCTACACTTAATGTGAATCAACTCACTCAATCATTTGCTAACAAGGGTTTAACACAAGATGAAATGGTTACTCTTTCCGGTAAAATAGGGCTTTTAATCACCACAAAATTTCAAATTTTAAATAATTATATATAGAATTAATTTTGAAAACTTTATATGCGCAGGATCGCACACACTGGGCCGGTCTCATTGCACATCCTTCACAAACAGGCTCTACACTTTCAGCGCAAACTCGAGCCAGGACCCAACTTTAGATCCCGTGTATGCGGCCCAATTGAAACGACAGTGTCCACAGGGCTCAAATGCGAATCTGGTAGTGCCCATGGACCCAAGCCCTGCTCTGACCGATGTCGAATACTACAGAGGTGTTCTGTTGAATAGAGCCTGTTTACGTCGGATCAAACATTATTGACGAGCCCACGAACACGAGCCCAAGTGATCCAAAATGTGCAGAGCCCATTCCTCTGGAGAAGCAAATTCGCTGCTGCAATGGTGAAGATGGGGAATATTGGGGTGTTGACCGGTAATGCTGGTGAGATTCGAGCGAATTGCAGAGTGATCAACGGTTGAAGAAAAAGTTGGTTTCAGATTTGGAGAATTTATATAGTTGTTGGGTTTTTACATAAGATTTGTGCGAGATAAAGTCTTTTTATTTTATCTGTTTAATTTTCTTATCTTGTGTGTAGTATTTCCAAGTTGAATGCAACCAGAATAAATCCAAAACGACGTGTATTGTACCAAAGCCTTTCTTTCCCAAGATTTGCATTTAGTTGGGGGATAATTAAAACTACGACCAAGTTAAACTAGTTATAAAAAATTCCAAACCTGTCAAAAAATTATTAAAATAATAAATAAATAATGTAAGTGTTGAAAACACCTTTCGAAACCTCTATTTACCTTAAAATACCCTATAATCCCAGTTATTTGTACTATAAAAGAACATGTGATGCATTAATATTTTGCAAAATAACCGAGTTTATTTCAATTAGGCTACTAAAGCTCAAGGGTAGTTTTTGTGACTATTCCTTTATGTTAACACTAGTTAACACACACACACCAAAAAAAAAAACTAGTTAAGGCTTAAGACCTTAACAATTACTAATAATTTATTTAAATTTCAGATACACCATCAATACATAAATCTGCTGCTCAATCTACATCACACTAAACTAAGTTTAATCAAACCAACGCATTAATTAATTTCTTAAGGAAAGTAATTTCCATATTATGAGAAAAGAAAAGATAAACTGCATGATATATAAGCAAATGCAGCAAATTTTCAGACAGAATGCAACCAAGGCACCATTTCATTACCCCGACAATCTCCAATGAATCAAGATTAAACGAAACATAATCGTACCATCAATTCCAAAAATAAAAAAATAAAGAAATCATCCCCATCAAAAAACCGTGCACTAATTAATTTAATTACCCTGCATTTATTTAAGTTGTCAACTCCATGATGGCACTGACAATGTCACCACTATGAGTCTTGAGAGCCCCAACAGCCTTCGACCTCGACACCCCAGCTTGCGTCATAACCAAACCAATGTCACGAGGCTCGACACCTGTCTCGTCAACCTCCTCTTCCCTCCTCGTCAGCCTGAGCATTTGCTGACGTGGCATTTTCTGGCTTAGCCATGACTGAGCCCATGTCTGGCATCCTGAATTGCTGGGCGGCCTGCGACTGGAGCTGAGAGCTCAGATCCTCGATCTTGGCCTCGCCGAAAATGACGTAAGTATCAGAGTTCGGGCTCTTGAACACATCGGGCTTCGAGATGAAAAACAGTACCTCCAATAATTATTTTTAACTTTGATTAAATAGCGAACAAAAAAAGAAATGAATTGAAATGAGTTTTTTTTTTTGTTTTTTTGTTTTTTTTTTTTTTTTACGTTTTTGGTTCTCTTGATCGTGACCCTACTAACGCCGGTGACGGGCTTCATTCCGAGTTTCAACATGGCCTTACGACTCTTCTTCTCGCTTCGGGTTTGTTTGGAACCTTCATTCGCACCTGTTTAATTTATTTTTATTTTTTAAAATAAAATCACTAATAAATTTCAGAACCAGCAAAAAGTAAACGACAATTTCAAAAGTGCCAACAACCCAATACCCAACATCAAATTTAGTAACCGAGTTGCTATAACAGGAAACTAGCTTCAAGAAAGTGATTAAGAATAATTGCTAGGAATATTAAAATTGTTTTGATATCATGGGATTACTAAAAATCACAAGACTTATTGATACTTAATCACAAGATTAATTTCCTGGTCACCTTGAATGACATATGTAGCCAGATTTGCTACTTAATTAAGCTGCATTACAATGTTTGTTATTACTCCCAATTCCTTATCAATAAGCTGCAAATTGAACAAACATAATTGAATTCTACAACAATTCAATCGCTCTCATAATTTCACTTTAACTAAATAAACATACAAAATATAATTTTTAAAAATAAAAATCTCGCAAACGAATCAAATATACAAAATCCCAACCATCATACAAAATGCACAAGTCTGTTATCAATAAACTGCAAAAATAAATAAATTAATTAATAAATTAATAAAAAGACCTCCATCGTCTTCATCATCAGAATCGTCAACGTCATCATCATGCTCCTCATCTTCTTTCACGTCCTCAACCAATGGTTCGTCATCCTTGACCAAAAAATGAATAACAGTTTCAAAACAAATACAAACTGAGAATTAAGGAAATTGAAGAACAATGTAGAAGGACCTGAAGCTTCATCTGAGCTTCAATTTCTTCAACAACGGGACCTGGCATGGCGGCTTCTGAAAATGTATTTCGAGAACTGTGTATGAGAGAGGGATGAGAAAATAAGGATAGGAGGAGAGAGCTAGTGACGTGGTAATTATTAATATTTTTTTTTTTTTTTCTTTAGGGTTCGTATTTTAGGCTCTGGCCCAAACCTTTTGGGCTTAAAGCTTTTTAACCCAATTCTTCTGTAGTAAAAAGCCCATATAGACTTTTTCTTTTTCTTTTTTAAAGAGATGGGTTTGTTTGTTTCTCTTGCTTTCACCTCAATTATATGATGTGTGTGTGTTCAGTTTTCATTAACTTGATTTTAAATCTAGTTATTTCAAAGAGTTGGAGTTTTACATTAGGAAATTTTGTGCTAGAGTTGTTACTTTCTAATGGTAGATATGGCATAGTGTTTATTTATCACAATTGCATATATGTAAATGGATTTAATTAGAAATGTAGTGGTAGTTACAGTGAAATTATCTGTATAAATTTCTGGTTTTGTAGATCTTATAATTTTAATCATTGTTATCAACTGTAGGCTCCCAGCATTTAACAAGCAGATAAATTCCAAGCCAAATATAATAAAAACAAGAATCATTTGTTTCAGCCATGCGAACGATAAGCTAAGCTTTGATTAATGAATCAAAAATTTGGATTATTCAAAAATATGATAGTCTGGAAAACAATCCCAGATAAGGGCTTCTCAGTTCACTCCAGTTCCCTTCATTAAAAAATAAAAAACCTATACAATCGATTCAAGAATTGGATGCTAATATAGCACAAGCCCCTAATTATAATAAAAATCACATCCGAATACATCAACCGATGTGAAGCGATCCCAACGCGTTCAAATACTTATACTGATTACAGATGCCCATATATATAAGGCAATGCCAAAATTCACCGATTATGTCATTTGCATATCACGATGCTCGTCACGTTTTTTTTTTTTTTCACTTTATTTATTTTATACAACCTTGGCCTTTTCTATTCTCCACGCTTTCTTTTCTTGATCCCACGCCTCGTTGTTAAACGCGTGACAATGACCACTGGATCCTACCCACTTCGAACACGGGGCAGATACATCGCAAACGTAACAGTAGCACTGCAAATGACAAAGTTCGATAAATTCATATATAATTGAATATATGTATATATATAATTGAATAAAAATTCGTTACCAATTTGCAGTAACTGTCATGAGGAGTCTTCTCAAAATGAAATTTTGCACAATTGTGCCGAGGATGGGGATAATCTCTGCATGCTACCTACAAACAAGTTAAAACCGAAATTTGAAAAAGAAAAAAAAATAGTTAACTTAATTCTATCAGGCCAGAAACCAAAATTTAATTTAACTACCTAAAGAAGGTAGAAAAAGCACGAGCATTGATAATACGCGCAACTCGCAAGTCCTCTAGAACTAAACGTGCTACGTTTAAATTGCATCTTCAAACTTTTTGATTGTAGCATTTTTTTATTTTTTTTTTAATAAAATGGTAACGGGTTATCCTCACTTGAAAACATATGTATATGCATCACTTAACCATCATCAGACAATTGAAGAATTCAATTTGAACACTAGAAAGGAAGCAAAAAAGTATTCACAAACAAAACTGAGTGGCCATTAATTGTGAAGAAAATGCAAATGACATTAAGTTACGAAGATACACGGATATTACCAACAACCCACATATTAATAAGTACATTTAACACCTATGATACAGCAAGCATTTACCACAAGACCAGATTAATAAAAACCAGTTTTGCAATAATTGGAAAAAATAAAAAATAAATTTATCTGGCAAACTTCATAACATGAATCATTATCACTTCAGCGAAATTGACAAACTGAACAACAACATCTGATAACACCAATTACATTTACACTTGATAGAATTAATAGCAACACCAATTCGCAGAACTTAAAAAACACACTAAAACTCATAATTAAAGAAAACGGATTTAAAGATAACAAAATTAATCACCTGCCCCCTTTCAGCAACCACATGTAAATCAGAATCAGCATTATCAAAATCCTCTCGCAAAGGAAACCTCGACTTCTCCGAATCATCGTAGGGATCGAAGTCGAGAATAAAACACTCTTCTTTTCCCTCGGTTTTTTTAATTTGATCCCTATTTTTCAGACAATAAACGGGTCTCAAAGGAGTGCTCTTTCTGTCAGGGGAAGGGTAAGAATCAACATCAACAACTTCATATTCTTTATCCGCCATTGGATGGACCTTTCGATGTTTGAGTTTGCGAATGCCATTGCTTCCTATTTTAGAGGGGGGTTTTTTGCGTGAAACCCTGGAAGATGAAGGGTTTTTCGGCATTTAATTCAGAACAGAATTTGAAAGTTGGGAGATTGATAATTTTCAAATTTTTGGAATTCAGAGAAGGGCAAATGGGGGGAGAGGAGAACGAGAAAGTGACGTTTGGGCGTCTTTTATTGGGTCATATGCCCTGCCCTCGTAGTTGCACTCTCCTGTATTTATTTTGGGCTTTCTGAGCCCAGTTAGGATTAAGTTCGTCATATGTGGGCTCGATAACAATGGTAGTGGAGTAATGTCCCGTCCATATCTAAGAATAATAAAATCCGATTTGGGCTTCATGGAACTATAATGTTTGATTAGCCGGTAATACATCCTTCGATTTTTATCGAGTGTCGTTTTATCTTATTAGTAATTTTTTAATTAAATGTTGTTTTTTAAAAGAAAAGGCATAAAAATTGAAGATACAAAGGAGATATTAAACTTAGGGTTCTCTTATTTATCAAATACTTCTTTTATATAGGGTCTCAAATACATGTTTCCATAATATATAAAGATAACAAATACCTAAATTATCTCTTATCAGTTATTTATTGAAGAAGGCACACTAATTGTATTTTTCCTTCAATACTCCCCATTGTGCCAAGTCAAATGGTGAAATGGTGTTTCACTAATTGTGTTTTTCCTTCAACACTCCCCCTTTATGTCAAGTCAAATGGTAAGATGGTGTTTTATTATTGTCTCGTGAAAACCTTGTCAAGTAACAAAACTCAATGGAGAAAAATAAAACTTGGTCGAAGGAAAAAGAGTACAACACACCTATGTTGAGACTCCCCCTAAAGTCTACACCTCTCTTTGATATATACATCTATCAAGAAAACTTTGAAAGTCTCCGCTTCCTCAATTTAGTTGACTCTTGAGAAAGTTCATAATTGTTGGTTGTAGAAGAGTTGTGGTGATATACTTCGTATTATCACCTTTTATGTATCCTACTTTCATTTGTTCGTTTCGACTTGCGTTATCTTCATATCTACAAGTGAGTTCTTAAGTGGCATAGTTAAAACCACTATTCTCAAAGATATGTTTGAGTATAAGAATTACCATAGATACTCATGAACTACTACATGTATGATAATGATCTTTTTACATGAATCAAATGGGTAACCAACATCAATAATACTGTTTGGTGTTTCACAATAGAAAGTAAACTCTACATTTTATATAAGATTTATAAGACCATTTGCACTCCCAATTATGTTTATGAATGCAATAAATAAACCCGCGTCAATGGTTTCTTTTACGTATCAAAATACATTTTGATTTCATTTCATTGACATTGCACTTTCTTGAGTTAAATCAAGATAACAATTTTGAGAAATTAATATTTGGTCAAGTGTATTAGTGATGGTACAATAATGTGCATATTGTACATAAGTAGAGGATTTCAGCTCCCACCAGTTCTTCGTCATTCCACTAATGAAATTGATCCTTCCTTATATCTTCACTTTGACAAATCATATGAGTGCTAACATATTGCACTTATCCATGTTTAATCGTCTGATCATCTCTTAGATATATGCAAACTGTAGAATTTATTATTCCACAAACTCGGATTTTAGTTTAAAACCTTAACATACCGAGTTTTTTCATGATTCATTAACTCAAATTAAGAATCAAGTAGCTAGTGCTTTCTCTTATTTCATTAAGAGTGCATATTATCTTCATATCATCGACATATATAGCTACAAATGCAAATTTAAAACCTAGTTTCTTTATAAATACGCAGGGCCATGTATTATCTCTTCCCAATCAATTATTCACTTAGACGGTTATACCACATCCGTCTGAATTATTTCAATCCATAAAGTGAATGTTTCAATTTAATTGCGAATGCACTCCATGGTTTAGAGTCACTTGCCTTGGAAAGGAAAGTCCATCAAGCACTTTCGTATATATCTTTAAATCATGATTCCCATAGAGATATGATGTAACCACAGGTATAAGGTGCATTCTCATTCTTTGAAATTATAACATCTATTATGGGATAGCACATATCCTCATAGTCAATTCTAGGGCGTTGTGAGAGACTTTATGCTTCAAGTCTAGTATTGCATCTCATAACTTTATATTTCTCATTACGCTTTCTAACAAACTTTATTTATGTCTTACAGTCTTTACACTACCGGACCAAGTACCTGTCTTTTTGTCAGTGAATTTAGTTCTACCTACATTGATTCTTTACATGTAGGCTAATTTGCTCTTTACCGACATTTCAATAGAGCATAGTTCGATAGCATCGTGCTTTGTGTTCCTTGAGCAACAGTGTATACATCATCAATACGTGTGGGAAATATTTCCATCAACTCATATAAACTCTCATAATATATTGAGATTTATTTATTATCTGAATCATATTAAACATCGGAGCGTCCTCTAATAATGATTCATGGACATAAGTATAAAAAGAGATAATCTCATAAGATTCATTATCTTCACTGATGATTAATTGAAGTTGTGTCATACATACCCTCTTATTCCTTAGGCGAGTATTGATCAAACCAAGTGACCTCCCCCCGTTCATTTTGGGAGTAACGACCTCAACCACACCTCCACTAAATATGGTTGCAATGTCTTAATATATGACATTGTGCCCCATATGGGAACTTTGAGCCTTGCAAACACATTTGCAGTTGGTATATGTATGATCTCGTCACTTTAGGAATTGAGTCTCCTATACTTTGAAAACCAATTGTTCACTTTACTTTACATTCTCTTTACACTGTGAAATGGGGGGATCATAATGAGACATAGTGTAAAACTATTATTGTCGTTCCATTAGAAAATACCTTTTCTTATATCCCTCTAACAACGGGAAGACTATCTCATTTGGTGACAAATCCGCAGATTTAGCGATAAAGAGATCGTATGTAAAAGGTTTCAACTAGCGGATGACTGTTGGAGACTCATATCCAACATAAATGCTTAATCGTCTTTAGAAACTCATATGAACGCGCTGTAGGGACTCGATAGGCATATATACTGCATAACCAAATATACATAGATATGACTTATTAGGCTTATATCAAGTTACCAACTTATACGCAAAAATATTCAGTTAGCAGAGGTTCATAAATGAATAAGTAAGAGTTGTGTGCAGAGACAAATATATGAGTGCGTATAAATATTGTCTTGGTCACCATCTACATCCTTTTAGACACTGTCTTCTTTGAGACCTTGTTATATATGCACATTAGGGTACAAGATGCATTACATCGATATTGATTAAAATGCAATATACATCAAGTACTTTTGATGTAAATCTGTAGCATTATGAGTCTTGATTACTTTATAAGGGTGGTGAATTCTCAAACATGCTAAATGTGTTAGAAGTTTTGCAGATGCAGTACTTTTATGGACAATACGTGCTGAAGAATCGACCAAAACTATAAAATACTGGAATGATCCGCATTTGAATGTTTATATCCACATGTATCACCAATTATCAATTATAAGAATAGAATATTATACTTTGTATCTTTAGCACATGCAGGTCTCAATCATATAATTTTGCTAATAAACAAGTTTTGAAAAAACGAGTGATGTATCTTAAAGATATGAATGCCTGTGGTGCTCCTGGTACTTTAGAATGCATTGGCTGTAATTGAACAGCATTAGGTCGACACTATGATGTACACCAGATTTCTATCTCAATTTTTATTTCACTCAAAATAAAAGATGTCCATGTTAATTTCTTATGATATCGATCATCATATCACGACCAAAGTATCCATGTTAGTCGTGTCAAAACTTGAATGAGTCAGTGTCCAAAAGTTCATTGTTGGTCATATCTTATGATTTAATAATTTAAAAAGTAGTGAAGTAAAATTACTAGATTGACTCACTAATTTCTCTAAAACGTGCTTCCCTCCATATAAATCAAAGTTATAGTTTCATTCTCATAATGTATTTCACAATGATAATCATCAACATGAATATCGTCAAATTTAACAAGGTTTGCTTAGCTCTTGGTCCATACTGAGCTTTTCTAACTTTAATCAATGTGCCACTAAGTATCGAGAATTTGACAGTTCCTTACCCTTTGATTGGTTAGGATGATACAATCACAATAGTCATACATATATATCAATTCGTTGAATAACTGTCTATTTATCGACAAATTCTCGCGTTCTTCAGATATTTCTTGAACGACATACTTTTCATTATTTTGATTTATTTTCTAGATATGTTACATTATATCTTAATAGTATTACTCTTGAACCTTGTATGTAAATATGTTGTAAATAAACTCAAGTACATTTGATGCTTTAGAATGAAATCCAAAATTTACCAATAAGCCCGATAAAATAATTATTATTATTTTAAATTAGGCCACAACACTTAAATCCAACTCAAAATAAACTTTCAAACCAAATACAATAGTCTAATATGAATGTATCATTATACTTTCATAAGTTTTATGGAAAGTAAAGAAACAAACAATTTGATCAGTCAAAATATAGAATATGCATGTCTAAGCAAGGTCATTGGGAGAATCTTCACGACTTCTATCACAACCAAATTCATTCTTCCTACACATGTAGGGATCAACACATCTTTTCTCCTTTACTTTGAGGTTATTTACACTATTCATATCGATCCTAGTTAGCCTCAAGAAATCTCCTTATCCAGATGTCCCACATTTGGTATTACAAAGAATAATTTCATGTCTCTCAATAACTTATTGTCGTAATTAATATTATACAAGTGAATCAGTATGTTTGCTCAAGTGGAAAAAAGAAATAGAGTGAGATCGCATCTCTCAACTACTTATTGTCATTTAAAGTGACTTTCTTTTTCACATATGGTAAGAGGTATTTTTAGTTACAACATATCAAAGTCATTGACCTTTCCACTGAATTCTTAGTCTTGGAAGTAGTATTTTATAAAATTGCCAAAATATTCATTTAGATCGCATCCCAAAGTTTATTGAAATCTTGTAACTAAATACACTTCTAATATAAGATTTGGGGGTCAATTTGAAGTCTCAAATTCATTAGAGAATTGACTTTGACTTAGTTTCATGATTTTTTGTCAATTAGGGGTTGATGGATGATATTATTGTGGAATTGGGATAGAATTTTCTCAATTCTAATCGATTGGGCGTATTGTGCCGGTTCTTTTGAGTAATATATCTGGAATATTGTAGTTACACTAGTTTCCACATCAAACGACTGATGGTAGTACTCGATTTCTTTGATATTGTGTGAATGTACTTTGTCAAAAGACTTATTTATACAATTTTGTATCGTTCATGAACTTTCATTATCATGAAAATATACAAATGTACAATCAATGATACATATATTGAAATTAGCTAATAAAATCTCAGCTTGAAAAGAATTACCAACATACACGAATCTACCAATTCATCAAAATTCGTGATTAAATAAACATATTGACTAACCTATCAATTCATCAAAATTCATGATTAACTAAATATATTGGTAAAATCATGATCGATGATCATGTAAATAACTTTACGATTTCAAATAAGAAATCATCTAAGAGCATAAGTAATAATATATTATGTACTCTAAGGATATCATTAAAAAATCTCATGTTTGTCAATATTGCACATAACATAACATCACATGCATATAATCATAAATAACATATATACATATACATGTTTTGTATAAGAACTTGGTTTGTGCAATAATACATACCATGCCATATATCCATATAAACAAATAATTATTATTTGCATTTAATAAAAAAAAATAGGGTAATTCGAATTATCTTGGAGGAAAGACACAGTTATTTTCCTAGGGCATTCCTCGATTTTTATTTTTGCAATAGGTCAGTCCGTGATATGTTTTTGATGACTTCAAACCTGATCTTCACCATACAAATTTAACCACCATGTGTTTTGAACATTATATCCAAAATTCAACTTCATCCAATGGTTTAATGGTGTGTAATCTAGCTTTTAAAAGAACATGGACGGACAGTTCGGGAAACATGATCAACTCCGTTCAAAATTCATTATTGGATTCTACGATTGTGATATTTAGATCTCAACCATTCAAACTGAGATTTTATATATATAGAATAATATATCTAATACTTTTCTTGATCCAACAGGTCAGTTGTGTGCAATCTTATTTTGAAAAGGCTGCACAGAAAATTCCAAAAACAAAATTTGCTTTGTTCGAAATTTTATATATATTTTATCGTAACTTAGAATCCGATCTCCACTGTTCGGAATGTAATTCAATAGGTCTTGAAGGTGTTTTAAAAGTTAGAGCGTGATCAAACGGTTGAAATACGAAAAGCAGATTTTTCAAACTTACAATGCAGTTAGGTTTTCGACGTACAAAAATTGTATAATTGTTGCTTTGGTTATGGAGGCTTATTCGTCTATCACTCTCAATAGGTTATATTTATAAAAGAAGAAGATACAAAGGAGACGGTAGAGGTTCTCTTATTCATCAAAGACTCCATTTATATAGGTATCAAATACATGTTTCCATAATACATTAAGATAACAAATACCTAAATTATCTCAACTACTTATTGAGGAATGCACACTAATTGTGTTTTTCCTTCAAAAGTTTTAGATATTTTATACATTTTATCTTTATTAAAACTATATTAAAAATTACTTTTTTAATTTACCATAATACTTGATTTACTTACGTTTTTAACCACCGTTAAATCTTTCTCCCACTTATACAATACTATATTTCACACAAAAAACTCTTACTATCCTCCTTGTTTTTTACTCTTTCTTTTTAGAGAAATATTTCCTCTTTCCCCGTGAATTCTCCATCATTTGCTTGAAATATCAATGTCATTTGACTATATATAGGGAGTAAACTTTATAAAAATGGTGATGAATGCAAGTGTGAAGATCTAAAATAAAGATTTAATGACAAGTGCATGTATAATTATGAATGCAAAAGAAAAAGAATTGAAAAATGAGCACGATTTTGATTTGAACAAGTTTTGCATTGGTGATGGAAAGCATGATGACAGTTCAGATATTCATAAAATGACTGTTTCAATGTTGAAAATCATTCTTCAATTACGGAGCCATTTTTATAATAAGTTGACAATTGAGAATAATCGAGAGATATAATTAATGAAAAATTATCAGTGGCTCGAAATTATATTTTGGCAGATTTCATAAAATTAGAGAGAGAACTTTTTGGCTGATATAAGAGATTGTTTGGCCTGATATACATAAATGAGAGAGGGCGAGGTAACATTTGTTGAAAATACCGTCTTAATGTGGATATAAAAATACAATAAATGTATACGGAGCAATTTGTTCCAGAGCAGTGAATTAATATTAGGTAAGTTAATCACTTTCTTAATTTTATATTTACTTACTTGTCATTATTATGGATAAAAATCAAATATAACTTTTTATTTATGAAACACAAAATTAAATGAAACAATTGAAAATATATAAAACTACTCAAACAATAGATTTTCTCCTAATTTAACTCTCCTTCATTTTTTTTATATTTATTTCTTATTTTATTTATAGACATTTTCATTAATATTGTTGAGTTTCGTTTCTTTCTTTTCTTAAAGATACTTTTATTAATATTATTGAGAAAATGTATAATTTGAACTTGAACTTATATTGATACGTCTGCAACTTAATTAAATAATTTAACACATTAAGATCATTTAATATTTATTTTACTTTGAAGTTGATTGTTAACTTTACTAACAGTTTGCCATAAATACTATAAAATATTATTTATTTTAATATCCAACGTTAAAATTATTATATTTTTTTATTTAGATTTTATTAAAGATATATAAGATATCACAGTTTATTTCTCATTATTAACGATCTATGTCAAAACATTTTTGTCAAAATAAATAGGAAAAAAGGCATCGGCCAAATGTCACGCTAGGCTAGTCAGCTTTAGTGCCTTAGGGGCGAAAATCGAATTGGCTATAGAAATTTTATAAGTATTTCTAAGCATAATATAATCATATTTTTATCTATTTATTGAATTGTCTATGATTTTAGTTGGTTATTTTCACATTCTTTAAAAAACTACATGAATTGCTTTAGGTGATAATTTAATAACATATTAAAAATTTGTGCATCAATACTCTATTAATATATTTGTGTTCATCAATTTGTACAATATAATTGTAAATTGCTCTTGTTATTGTAAATTTCGAGCACACGTGGTTACAAGAAAATAAAACTATGGATGAATGGAGTTGTACCATTATTGCACAATAACTTTGTTAATATTGAAATAGCTTGGGGAATTTCTTTTTGCCCCCCAATGTATGCAGTATTTTTCACTTTGCCCCCCGAAATATTTTTTGTTCCACTTTGCCCCATGATGTACAATAATTTCTGACGTTGCCCCCCCAAACTTTATTTTCGGTGGAATATTCCTTCTAGATTCCATCGACGGGCAGCTGGGGGGCAAAGTGAAAGAATCTTATAGTTTGGGAGGCAAATTAAAATAATATAAATATTAAATTTTTGTTTTAAGATCTTACATTTGAAAAAGATATATAATTTTATCTTATACTCACACACACACACAAAGTTGTCAATATAATTCCAATCAAAAAAAATCCCATAAATTTCCAATTAATATTTATAATTTTCTAAATATAAATATTGTCAATACATCTTTTATATTATTAATTATTAAACACATGACTAAGTATTATGTCTATTATGATATAAAAAAATAAAATTATCATTCGATATTATTACTTGTATAAAAAGTGTGATTAAATACTATATTAATCACGAGTACGTCAATTATTGTATAAGATTATAATTATCGAATGATTAGTATAATTAAACTCTTATAATATCAAAATTTTAATTATATTAATCATTCGATAATTATAATCTTATATAATAATGTACACATGATTAATATAGTATTTAATCACACTTTTTATACAGATAATAATATCGAATGATAATTTTATTTTTCGTATCATAATATTATAATGCATATACGAAATGTACCTTTATTTTATTTTGTTCAATCATAATACATAATAATATATTATTATGTTACTTACCCTAATAATTTACATAATACTTAGTCATGTGTTTCATATTTAATAATATAAAATTTGTATTGACAATATTTATATTTAGAAAATTATAAATATTAATTGGAGATTTATGGGTTTTTTTCAAAATTGAAATTATATTGACAACTTTGTGTGTGTGTGAGTATAAGATAAAAATTATATATCTTTTTCAAATATAAAAATTTAAAACAAAATTTTAATATTTTTATTATTTTAATTTGCCCCCCAAACTATAAGATTCTTTCACTTTACCCCTCAACTGTCCGTCAATAGAATCTAGAAGGAATATTCTATCGAAAATAAAGTTTGGGGGGCAACGTCAAAAATTATTGTATATCAAGGGGCAAGTGGAACAAAAAATACTTCGGGAGGCAAAGTGAAAAAAACTGCATACATTGGGGGGTAAAAAAAAATCTCAAATAACTTTGAATGTAACATAATTTTTATTGGAATTATATTATATTCAACTATATAAGAATATTATCATGTTATATAATAACCTTATATAATATATTAAGTGTTAAAAATATAACACTTTATTAAATATATAAATATTAGTAGCTTTTTTTTGTTATTAATAGTGTTACTCAACATATAATAATTTAAAAGCAATTAGGTTCAAATTTGTGTGTGTGTGTGTGTGTGTGTGTGTGTGTGTGGAGTGGATCCAATGGATCCATTTCTTATAATGAGTCTGTAGGGTCAAATCAAAACTATCCAATATATTAGATCCAATGGAAATAAATTAGTTTGGGTGACACATATATCTATGTCTTTCTAAATGTGCATCAATAGATTTTTAAATATGCATCAATTAATATTTAAATGAACATTAATATTAATGACTAATATAAATTAAGTCATTTATATTTCTCTCTTTCCTCAATTAATAACGCTCCTCTATTGAAATCTCTCTATAAGTCTCAAAAATATAAATATTGTTAAAATAAATTACACCATATTATTCCTTACGATCTAAAGAACAATACTCATACTATTTTTCCCAATAAATTTGTACTTTTAAAAATTCTAATTGAAGTTATTTTCAAAAACCAAATAATAAAAAATAGAAATTCAATGCACATTTATATGCAAGTTATTGCACATTTAGAAGTACATTGATGCATTATTAGAACAACGACGATGTTTGCATTATATGTCATGTTTTTCCAAGCCAATTTTCAACAGTTTTACTGCACATTTAATAGTTTGTTAATGCACATTTACATGTTCGATGATGCACAGTTATTATTACAAGTATGCAATAATACATGCTATATATTTATTAATCAACCATACCCCATTTAATTTACATCAATCAGATCTAAATCTAATGTGTGGTTGAGATTTGGCCCTACGGACCCATTTTAATAATTGGACCCATTGGATCAAATTTATATATATATATATATATATATATATATATATATATATATATATATATATATACACACACACACACACATATATATATATATATAATAGTCACATAAATATAAAATTATAAATAATGACTTAATAAGTTTGATATAAAATAAATAATTATCACCGGTGAATTATGAGTTAATAAAAATATAATTACTATTATACACTTATGTAATATAAAAAATATAATCTAAACTATATGAGGGAATAACAGAAATAAATTATATATCATCTAATATAATAGTTTAATAGAATTTTTTAATTTATTGACTAAATAGTTATTAATGAATATTGTGTGATTTTTAAAATTCATTGTATTGTATTCTCAATTTTGAGTTCTATAAAACTATAGTATACTCGATTTCATGATTCTCATGGATTTTATTAAATGGTGTATTTTTATGTATTTGACAGTTAAAGATACATTTACATAATCTCCTATCAATTTTATTATAATCGATTTTATTTTTATCTGATTTCAAAATATTTTATAAAATTTTCTATGTTTTAAGGTACTTTTTATTTTAAAGTATATTGAATAATTATTTAAAATTAAAAATTATTTCGTACTTAACTGACTTCTTAATTTTTATATCTATTTATTTATAAATTTTTGATTTTGGATTTATTAAATAAAATTATAATGAAATGGTCAATATTTATAATTGGTGTTGGAAACAAATAAAATAATCAATATTACTTGTTATTTTATATTCAAGATTTATTAAATAAATATTAGATATTATAATATTACCATACATATCATACAATATTTAAAAAATATATTGTTGGATATGGATAAAAAATAAATATTTTCTTACTATTAATAATTTAGTTTATTTGTTATAGTAAGATTATAATTATCACTAGTTTTTTTTACATCCGTGCGGTGCACGGGGCAGAAAGTTAAATATAGATTTGCAAGTTGTATTAATATTATTTTTATTATTATTTAATATGTTAAGATCATACGTTAGTGAATACTTCTTTGTACACCACATTATTGGTCATGTTCGATCTCGAATCATCATCACCACAAACTAATATCTTCAATCCCTTTTGATGGGTGACACGCGACACGGCAACATATAACTGACCATGACTGAACACGGGATTCTTCAGATAAAGGCCGACGTTCGAGAGCGATTGACCCTGAATCTTATTTATCATCATCGCACATAAAGTCATGAGCGAAAATTGACTTTTTTGAAACTTGAAAGGTATCCTAACGTCGGAAGGCGTTAGACTCATTTGGGGAAGCAACACTTTTTCGCCCGCCCTTGCACCGGTTAGAATTTTGCATTCAAGGACGTGCGTGGAAAGTCTCGTGACAACCAATCTCGTCCTGTTGTACAATCTCATTGAGTGGTCTATGTTCCTCAACAACATAACAGGAGTCCCCACCTTCAGATGCAGCTCGTGACTGAGCACCCCATAACACTTTATACCATTCAAGAATTCAGGCGTGTGCAAATCACTCCCACCATTGGATTTGCAGGCACTGTCCGAACTCAGATAGATGTACTCTTTGCTCGAGTTCAAAGTCTTCATGTACTCATTGACAGAGTCCACAACATCGAGAGTCGGAGCTAATATGGCCCTATCCTTCAGAAACATCAGGTCATCAATAGAGTCCCTAAACATCGGAAATGTATCCTCAACAATAGTCGCAATGGGGTCGCCCGAATATCAAAGGAGGATATCATCTGAAATTTCTATTGCAGCACAACCGTCATTCGGTCCTCCTATCTTTCCATCTCCAATGCTGGCAATCCAATCGTAGAACTCCTCCAACTCAGCACGTTCTTGTCCGTCACCGAGACTCCGGAGCCTCATGTTTTGAGTCAGTCTCAACACAGTGCAGTGCCTCCATATGCTGGACGCATTGATAGCCGCATTGACTATGTCCTGGCGGCTGCCCTTCGGGACAACAGGCAATATCTGGCGAAAGTCTCCACCAAACACAACGGTCTTTCCACCAAAAGGCCTGTGCCTGTTGGCCAAATCTACATCCTCCATTATATCCTGCAAGCTCTTCTCAACATCCTCGAAGCAATGCTTGTGCATCATTGGAGCCTCGTCCCATATTATGAGTTTGCAACGAATCGCCAATTTCGAAAGCGGGGCCTTTCTTAATATTACAATCCGACTCTTCGTGCGGATATAGAGGAATACCGAACCGGGAGTGCGCGGTTCTTCCACCAGGCAAAAGCAGAGAAGCTATGTCGATCGATGCCACACTCAGCACGATATGATCCTCAGACCTCAACCTAGCGGATAGAGTTCTCCACAGGTACGTTTTTCCCGTACCTCCATAGCCATACACGAAGAACATAGCACCACCATCGGACTCGACCCCACTCATTATCTTGGAGTACACACCCTTCTGCTCACTCATCATTTTCGAGAGAAGTTCGGCATGCTCAGCGAACAACGCCTTACAATCATAGTTCAACTCATCCTGGATCAATCTACTGTGACCAACACCGCTACCATCGGTCTTCGAAAACGGCATGGAATCATAATCGCGCAGGCTCTTCCCTGAAGTCTCAGTAATTTCTCAATCTCTACCAAAGCTAAATCCATTACCTAAGACTCACTCAAATTCAGTCCTGCCAAGTAACAACACACGTTTAGGTAATAGCACACTCAAACACAATAACCATAACTAATAGAGTACATTCAATAAATTATAATCACACGATTTATTGCGCACCAGCACGTGCACATACCTGGATTTTTAAAAATCAGACGTTGCCTGTTGAGCACATCCTCTGACAGAAACTGCCAACTCTTGTCGCACACTTCCTCGGGCCTAGAAAGAGTATCAGCCGACAGCAGTGACACAAAAAGACACCTGAGAGATTGAGCGGAGACCCACTCACTTGCTTCGGCGATGCCATCAATGTACTCCCTATCGTCTTCCAACAAACCACGTGCATAACATGCCTCACGGTACGATGCATGCTGAACACCATCGTGCTTCCTATAGTCTGCATAGCAAGTAGCTCCGCGGACAACATTAAGCAAGCATCTCAGGTAGTAATTATCCCCACAACCAGGGGGAACGTAATACAACCTACCAACACACAGAACGCGTTTCCTGGGCTTCCACTTCCTCGCATACCTGTCCCATACAAACTCGGAGGGTGCCTCTGCATACGTCAGAAGTCTCTCCTGAGGATGTTTCTTATTGGCCTCCATCCATTCAAGGAACATGCTTTCCTTCACTGTTTTTTTATTCAGGACATCCTCTATATCCTCGTCCTCTTCATAAACAATGCTCTGTTCGTTCTCCAGATGGAAGTTGAGACGCGTGACCGGAGGGTACTTATACTGCAGTTCGAAACCCAACAACCTCCATGCCGCCTCACACGAAGAAACATACATGCAGTCGTAGTACATGTTCACTTCGTCAACGGGTTCGCTAGACTCACAATATTCAGTGCTCTGATAGAATGCACCGGTCAAACAATCATTTCCCTTGTTGACATACTTGAACAGATACTTGATAAACCTTGATTGGTTGCACCATTCCACATTGATGTGTGCACCGTATTTCATCAACAGTCAACGATTGTGAGGGACAACATATCTGTTGTCCAGGGGGGACACCACCCGTTTCCAGCGTTCTCCCATTATCTCTACGTTTGTAACGCGGATAACCCTCATTGTCAATCAACATAGCCTCCACGTACTGTTTCAGGAAATGCTTCGTGCACCGCCCCTCAACCATGCACGGGGAGTTTTTCTTTACAATACCGCAGGGTCCGTGCATCATGTACTTTTTTTACGGCTTCATAGTACGGGGGGTCGGATGCCTCATCGGGTATTAATTATCCTATCTATATCCACAGGAGTCGGATACTTAGCCTCTTTCACCAGGAACAACAATATGTGAGCATGCGGCAACCCACGCTTCTGAAACTCTATCGTGTACACAACTGCACGCATTTTAAAGAAAAATAAATACATATTATAATCGACGGTTTAAACAGAAACACAGACATATATTAATGAACAATACGTACACCCGACACATGGTAATGGACAAAGGTAATCTTCTACTCACCTGCAACGGCGTGTCCGAATATTTTATTCTGGCGAAGATCTTCTATCAGACTCCTTACTTATGACAACTCTCTATTTTAAGGACTCCCTATTCCAATTTTAGTCAAATAGACTTCCTATATATACACACTTTATCATATATGTTATTAAAGTAATGAGAAGCCAATTTAAATAAAGTTAAAAATAAAATAATAGGGAGCCAAAGTTACTCCCTACATTTAGAGAGCCCAAATAATTGTATTAGGGAGTTCTCGTAAAGAGTATTGGAATTATATTAATGTATTTGCCTCCCTAAAATAGTTAAAGAACCATTATAGAGAGAATGTCGGTGATAATCTTACGAAATGTACTTTAGCCGGTGAAAATGACAAAAGAGGTCATAAATTAGGTGGGAGAAGAAGATATTAGGTAAAGATCACGGTCCAAATACTTCTAATTTCTTTCTTGAAATAATTAAATTATTTTATTTGATAAGTTTGTGTGTAAGTCACCAATCATCTGCAAGCCTGCAATTTTTATTATCGCGCACTTAATTTTACCTTCCCAAGTGTCAACAATTAGTACTTTAGGTGAAGGATCCAAAATACTAATTTAGAATAGACGGCATATTAAGAACTTTTTGAAAAGGAGGCTTGGGAAGTTGATTAAAGGACAATCTTGTCCTTGAGTTATAAAAATATAAAATGTATATTATTAATTAATTTATGTGCAAAAGTTATTTATAATAGTAATATTTATCGATTTGCACAAATTAAACTTAATATATTTTCAATTAGCAATTCAAGAAATTTATATATTTGATAATTTTAAAATAATGACTATTTTTATAATATGAGTTTAATTATTTTTATATTCACCATATAAATTTATAAATTAACCAAAAAAAAAATCACAGACATTGAAACGAATTATGTTATTTAGAGGTCATTTTACATAATTAGGCATTTATTAGATTATTATAATTATATGGTATCCACTAAGTGCCTACATGGTGAATCTCATAATTAAATACTATTCAATTTCACATTAGGTGGGCAGAAAATCCCAGGAATTCTTTATCACAAGTGATGTGCAGTCTATTTCAATAATATTATTACACCTCAACTATATTACACAAGTGAAGTTTGTTGGTAGACGTATTGAACCGGCCGGTTTATTAACTGACGGTTAATAATCGACGATTAAATTAATCAATTTAACATTTATCGTAATCTAACTGGCGGATAACCAGTTAAGGTTACAGTTAAACCGGTTAACCGCCAGTTTTTATTTTTTATTTTTTAAAAGGAAGGGCAGTCGATCGACTGAAACTCTGTCGATCGATAGAAAAGCAGTCGATCGTTTTTTTTTAAATTAGTTTAAAAAAAAAAGACTTGATTTTAATTCTAATATTAAAAATTTAAATTTTAACTTTTAATATTAGAATTAACTTGCCTACGTTTCCTCATAAAGGAATCAAAGTCCACGTAGTTCGATTTTATTTTTTTTTGAAAAAAATAAGTTAAAAAAGAATTTGATTTTAATTCTAATATTAGAAATTAAAATTAAATTTTAACTTTTAATATTAGAATTAAATTGCCTACGTATCCTCGAAAAGGAATCAACCACGTAGTTCTTATACTTACCTCACTTACCTACTTACCTAATCGTCGTTGTCATTGCTTCCCAAAGTGGTATCGTAATAGTCGCTCTTTTCACCTTTATTCAATTGCATTTCTTGTTCTCGTTTTTCGGCTTTCACCCAATCGTTCATCAATATTTGATTTTCAAGATTTTTGGGTGTTAAGGTAAACCGACGCTCATCTAATAAATAGCCTCCCGTGTTGAAGGCCTATTCAACAGAAACTGTTGAATCAGGAATGACAAGAACCTCATTGGCAATCCTAGAGAGTGTAGGAAAATACTGACCACTTTCGACCAAAACTGCACAAGATCGTTAGTAATACCACCAGACTTTGTTGGGACCGAACTCAATTCAAAAGCCCCTAAATAACTGTCTAATTCCATTGATCGATTGCACTAGCCCTTTGCCATTTTCGCTTATATCTTCAATCAACCTCACATATGGGGTTAGAGCTTGTCGAGGGTCGTTGAGTCTTTTATTAGAAGTGGTGGAGGAAGGGGAAGGGGAATGAGACACACTAACATCACTAGAAGATTCATTGTAATCTTTAAAAAGTTAAATTAAAGATTGTTGTGCTTGGTGAGCAACACTAAGAAGCCTAGGAATTTCAATATTTGAAGCTTTTAAAAAAGGTACTACTGCATCGTAATAAACTTTAAGTAAATTTTGTAAACCCTCTATCCGATAATTCGGGTCTAAAATTTTTGCAATAAAAAAAAGTCGGGAATGTACAGAGAATATTTGACCAATTCACTCAATATACTAACAATACATTCACCTATATCAGAGTTATCGAGTAAAGCAGTACTAACAAGTACAATTTGATTACATAGTGAGGAGGTAGGATAATAAACACCGGATAAAGTCACGGTGGCGTCGTTAAAATATTTTCAAATGGACATTATATTATAACAATCATCCCACATATTCAAGAACAAAATGAAATCGACATCTTGATTATTAAAAAATTCACACAATGCATCTCTATATTGATAAGAATCATTAAGCAAATTATAAGTAGAGTTCCAACGATTTGGCACATCGTTTGAATTTCTTTTTATGCAAATCATTGGTACGGCAAGATTTTCGCCATTTTTTTAAGCGAATCGTGGGAGCGTAGATAATATATACCACTCATAATCGGTTGAGTTTTAGATTTAAAAAGAGTTAAACCATCTTGAACACATAAATCAAAATATGACAAATGCATCTAACATGAAAATTTTTGCCGCCAATAGCGGGTTGACAAAAAGTTTTTAACATATCTAAACTAGCCGTATTAGCGACGGTATTATCAAATGAAATTGAAGAATTTTTGTTACCTAAATGATACTCGGACAAAATAGTGGCTATTTTGCGTGAATATGTATGCTGACTATCAAACTTTCTATATGCAATTAAACGTTTTTGCAAATTCCAGGAATTATCAATCCAATGTCAAGTAATTCCCATATAATTATGATTATGAAAAGAATCCGTCCAAATATCCGAACATATAGAGACACTATGAGGCAAACTATCAAATATTGAAATCAAATTCAATTTATACTCACTGACCATTTTTTCAATAACGCGAGTCAATTTATTTCGCGAAATCCTAGTGCTAGATAGATTAAATGCACACTTAGTATAATCTTCATAATGATTACTATGCGCATGATTAAAAGAAAAACTCATAACGAAAACAAATTTTGCAAGAAACATTCTATGACCACTTTCGGTATATTAAAATAAACTAGAAGAACTCGTACCTTGGCCGCCGGTACCGACGCCGTCGGTAGATGAAGATGAGAAGTTTAGTTGTGTTTGAGAGCTACCAGCTCCGTATTTGTCGGGATGCTTCTTCTCCATGTGGTATTTGAGCGACCCGTAGCCTCTATTATTTTAGAACCAAAGGCGTAATGAGTCGAGCAGTAATTGCATTGCGCTCGAGATTCACCGTTGAACGTCTTTCTTGTGAAATGCAATCGGAAGATGGGGGAAACAAATTCCCTCGTTTTCGATTGACGCGGTGCCATATCATCTGCTCCCTCCTCATCTTCATCCAAATTGACGGCGACCGGCGGTTCGGATTCGTCGGAATTAGGTAAATCCTCTTCAAAATTGGTTTGTTTTGCGAGTCGAAGTTGATTTGATTATATAGGTTCTCAACTTCTTCCGCCGTCATCTCGTCGGAAATATAATCTCCGGCAACGGACGAAGATTCTCGTTAAGATCCTCGACCTCGACGAGAAGAGGTTGAAGTGTTGATATTGACATTACGAGAAGAGCTTGTCATAGTAATATTAATCAAAAAAGAATTAAGAATAATAAGAATATTATTGATATTATTTTTTGCACAAATTTGCAACTTGACTTGAAACTTGAAAATATAAGAGAAGAAGAAGAAAATAGAGATGAATTTGTGTGAGGATTGATATTGGAGAGTGGAGTATTTATAGATGTCAAAATCTATAAAAAAAAAAACTCAAAAAAGTAGCCGTTAAATCGGTCCGGTTAACCGCCAACGACTACTCTTTTTTTTGAATTTCAGCCGTTGATCTTCAACGACTAGTTGATCTTAGCCGTTGATTTTTTTGTGAAGGGCAGTCGATCGGCTGCTTTTCTGTCGATCGACTGCATAACAGCCGGTCGTTTTTTTTTAAACCCGATTAATTGCGGTTGTAACCGGCGATTACGGTTAGCCAGTCAGGTTAACCGTAACCTAACCGCCGACCACCGGTTGACGGTTACAACGTGACCGCCGGTCAACGGTTAACCGTAACTGGTCAACCACCTCTATTTGTTGGAGTCATTTGTTTATATAAATTCAGCAAATCTATCATTAAGTATACTTATTTATAGCCATAATCATAATATCTCAAATGCACAAGTTTAATATGCACTCAATAAGATTTTAGCAGAAGGGCAACAAATTCATGTCTATTTACTTGTAATTAATTATGGTTAATAAGTGCATTTGATCAATGACAAAACTTACATAGATACTAACTATATATTTTTATCGAAATGAAAATATATATATTTTTTTCATGAAAGCGGCAAAATAATTTTTTAAATTAAGAAAAAAAAAAGGTTTGGTCGAAAAGAGTACTGTATTATATGGGATTTAATATTTCATACTTTTTGAAAAGTATGTCTCCATTTCAATACCAAACCATTAAAGATACAGTCAGTACATTAGGAATGTTGACAAATCAAAAAGGGGTGTGACCTAATAGTCAATGGGAGCAAACTGTTTAGCTTAAACAACTTCATAAACAGATTTTTTCTTTGAAAATTCTGAGAGAAAAAAAAAAAAACGCAATAGTCGTACGCTACTAATATTCTTTCATGCAGTAATCTCGTAGGCCATGCACTAGACCTATGAAACTAATGAAGACCGAGTCACTTACTTAATGAAGTAAAATAAATATTTTATAATATAAATTCATAAATTATATATACATACCATAAATTATTATGATACAAAATGGTTCACAACAGGTCAAATTTTGAGACATAAATAGAAACCAAAATATATGAAATTAAAAAAGTCTTCTATAATGAGCTAAATCGTAGATAAATAGCAGATTATGGTTACTAATAAAATTACACAGGACCAAATACCAAAAAAATAATAAATAATAATAATAAAATAAAATCCAATGCGTTCAAACCAAGCAAGCAATCACAAGGAACACGAAAAGAAACGTGTAACCCCTCCATTGGCCCACACCGATCAATATGATTGATCGAATGTGGGGCCCATACTCGCAACCACACCACAAACCGCAAAAAGTTGGTTGGTGAGCCTAAAAGCACCATATAACCCCCTCTCCCCTGCACACTTTTCACCACTCCACTCCACAAACTTAAAAAATAATATACTAAACATAAAAAAAAAAAAAAAAAAAACAGAGAGCGAAAAGAGACTGTAAAAATGGGCTCAACAACCAAAAATCACGTCGCCTCATCCCCAATTGATTCTTCTTCAGAAGAAGAAGCTTGTTTGTTCGCCATGCAGCTGGCCAGCGCCTCCGTGCTCCCTATGGTTCTCAAATCCGCCATTGAGCTCGATTTGCTCGAGCTCATAAAAAAAGCCGGACCGGGCGCTTTTGTCTCGCCGGTCGAGCTCGCCGCCCAGATCCCCACCTCCAACCCGGAAGCGCACGTCATGCTCGATCGAATCCTCCGCCTCCTCGCCAGCTATAATGTCCTCAATTGCAGCCTGAAAACGCTCCCCGGCGGCGGAGCGGAGCGGCTGTACGGCTTGGCGCCGGTCTGCCGGTTTTTGACGAAGAACGAGGATGGAGTTTCTATGGCGGCGTTGTTGCTCATGAATCAGGATAAAATCCTCATGGAGAGCTGGTTAGTTTTTCTTTTCTTACAGTAATTACACTAGTTTTAGTGTGTGTTTTTTTTATATATAAGTGATATATGTGCTTTATAATTTTTGGAGTTTTTGTGGTGAACATGTATTGTTGATTGATTGTGCTATGGAGAAAAAAAAAATATTTTGATCTGATTCTTTTTTTTTTTAATAAGTGTACGTACATTTTAGGGAATCGTGATTATTTTGTTATAAAGGTCAATATATACGTTTACCAGTACGTTTTTATGAGATAAGTGTGAATATTATGTGACAACTACAGATGTCTATGGACCGAAACTTTGTGCATATGTTAGGAATAACTAATAAGAGATATTTTGAATAGATATTTGTATGTATATTATGGAATGATGGCTACTGATTTTTTAATTCTCTTTTTTTTTCTTTTTTGAGAATGTATCCTTTTTTTTTCCCTCTTCTCAATATTAGAGTTATATAATGTAACTTTCAGTTCTTGCGCAAAAGTGTAGAAGTGAAATGAGTGGTGGTTGTTGGTGAGTTCTTTTCACACACGGCATTGTTAATCTCAATAATTATATTTAATCAAAAATAATAATAAGAGGTTTTTTTTTTTTCTCCCTTGTAAGACTTTTTTAAGACCTAATTAAAATGGAAAAAAAAAAAAAGAAAAAAGAGGGTTATTAGGATTACTCATGGTTTAGGAATCCAACGAATTGCTAGTTGCTACCACATAATTGCATGATAATGATATTGCTAGCTATCTAAGTAACTATTTATATATTTATTAGTTATTTGTTTATTCTACTTACACAATATTCATTAAAAGCCGGTTTTAACTTAATCATAAATAATTAGGTTAAGCATCAATTTGAACTCACTTTTTGGAAAGAATAAAAACTATGTACAAAATGAAGAGGGTGGACCACATACTTGTTTTCTTGATTAATCCTTGTTCAGAATTCTTACCTACTACGCACCAAGCAACTATATATTTCTTGTGGTTTGCCAAAATAATGAAACGTGTGAACGAAATCTAAACTCCATGATTAAGACATCCTTTTATACATTGGGTACACATTTTCTTTTCAAGGGGTGGGTCCCGCATTTGGACATGTATTCTTAAAGTTGGTGAACAGTACTTTCAAAGTGGAATGATATTTATAATCTCAATTTGATTTGACTTGCTAATCAAACTCATGAATGGAGCTTCTTCACCAACTTTGTTAATGATTTTAAATGAGTAGTATTAAATTTGGTTTTACATTCTTTAACAACTCAAAGACGCGGTTCTTCTAGATTTTCTAATTATAAGTTTCCATTCATATAATAACTAAGTAAAATAATATGTGAATCATAGGTACCATCTGAAAGACGCGGTTCTTGAAGGAGGAATCCCATTCAACAAGGCCTATGGAATGACAGCGTTTGAGTACCATGGCAAAGATTTAAGATTCAACAAAGTGTTTAATCAAGGGATGTCCAATCATTCAACCATACTTATGAAGAAAATTCTTGATATATATGATGGGTTTGAGGGCCTCAAGACTGTGGTGGATGTTGGTGGAGGAACAGGAGCAACACTTGATATGATCGTTTCCAAGCATCCATCGATCAAGGGCATTAATTTTGATCTGCCCCATGTTATCGATGATGCTCCATCTTATCCAGGTTTTATTTTATTTCTAAAAATCTTAAATCTTTTTGTTAATAATGAATATGGATGGATAGTTAGTTGTGTTATAGAGATTGGATGATTTATTTTATTTAATATTAAGTGAAATATGTTCCGCAGGCATTGAGCATGTTGGTGGAGACATGTTCGTGAGTGTGCCAAAAGGGGATGCCATTTTCATGAAGGTGAGATTTATTTTCAAATATTAATAATAACAATAATAATATACTAGATAATTGGAATTATCTAGTATTTATATGTAGAGCTGATTTTGTTAATATTAAAAAATATTGCAGTGGATTTGCCATGACTGGAGTGATGAACACTGCCTGAAATTCTTGAAAAATTGCTATGAAGCCCTTCCAGAAAATGGGAAAGTGATCCTGGCTGAGTGCATTTTGCCAGAGGTCCCAGATACTGGGCTGGCCACTCAGAATGTGGTCCATGTCGATGTGATTATGTTGGCCCATAACCCGGGTGGTAAAGAAAGGACAGAAAAGGAATTTCAGGCCTTGGCTAAAGGGGCTGGCTTTAAAGAATTTCACAAAGTTTGTTGTGCCTATAATTCATGGATCATGGAGCTGCGCAAATAAGGCCCATAATTCTTTGGGAGGTGTTGATCATCAGTGTGGGTGTGCTTATTATAAGTATAATTCAATTTACTAGAGAAAAAAAAAAAAAAAAAAAGGAAACATGTAAAGAAATTGGAATAATCTGTTCTCGTACAAGTTTGTTTTCCCACTTGCTTACTAAAATAAACGGTACTTTTTGGTTCAATATTGTTGAATTATATTTTGTCAGCCTAATTATTTTCCTAGTGCATCAATTATATCAAACTCTATAAATTTAAACAAGTCTGAATACGATGATATTAAATAGACTACTAATGACACTGAGACATACTTCATGTTTGGACCACCTTTAAATGGACTAAGAGAATAAATTATTTCTCCAAAACTTAATTTGGAAGAATTACAAATATGTGGCTTAACTTCTTTCATTACATTTCTACCAAATGGGTAGAGTACATCTCCATCAGACATTCGTTGAGCTTATCATAGGAGCTTTTGTATTATTATATCTCGATAAGCTTCTTTAAGTTCTTTGATAAATACTTTCACTAAATTACTGATAACTATTGGCCTAATAAGCGCACGTTGAAAAAAAAACTACAAATTATAATATTTTTTAGTCGGCCAATAGTTAATTGAAATTTTTTCATTTTTTATCCATTTCCTTATAAAAATAGTATTTTCTTTTACGTACTAATGTATTACTTTGAATTTTTACATAAATATTATATTTATACATAAGGGATTTTTTTAGTTATTGATATAATTGTATTGTTATTGTCTATTTTTTAAAAAGTTTTTAATTATTACTATAACTCGTTTATCATCATCATCATCATTATTAATATTATTATTATTTTGTTTTTCAACTATTTCAATAAACTAATTTATCAAATAATAATTTAAAATCATCTACAACTATCAATATTAACTACTCAAATCAGCTCAATTAAATAGAGCCTTAGTCACTCGTACAAACTTTTCAAGAAGTGATCATATTAAAAAAGTTCATTTACTACTTTTATTCCAAAAGTGCTCGAAAAACATACAATAATTCACATTGTCCAACACATTTATTACGGATCAAATTTCACAACGATTTTGTTTATTTATTTTTTTCAGATCATAGCCGTCTTCTAAATATTTTTGAAAAGTTCCAAGCAATGTCCTTGGTCGAGATTTCTGGTCCAAAACTTGTCATAGTACTCTGCGTAAGTGAAATCTTTGTATATTGCTTGTGAATCATCCTCAATTAGTTCTTTTGGAGCTTTGATCACAGCATTGTTATCTGGGCACAAAAAGGTAGCTATTGAGATTCTTGCTTTGTGGGCATTCACTATGGCTCTGTGCCAACAACTTTTGTACTTTGAGTTACTCAATGCCTGCATATAGTAAATTAATGAGTTCGATCAAACTAATAAATTTGTTAATTTAGAATCAATTAATGATAAAAAAGGGGTATTTATAAAAACTAGCTAATTTTGAGAATTACCAATGATAACCATGCAAGTTTGATGTCATCTACATTGAGCCCTAACCATTAGTTTATTTAACGAAATATGTTAATGTTATCAAATATTTTACAATCACACCCATCAAAAACTTTAATACTATAACTAGCTCAACATTTTCGATAGATTTATTTTAAAATTTAGGAAAACTTGAGGGATGCAATTGCAGATTATAAGATTAAGAGCTTGTCGTCATTTATAGTGTTTATAAGTTGAATGATACAATAAACAATTTATTGATCACATCACTAGTTACCGTTAGCTCGTGTAAAACATCAGATCGATATAAATTTCAATTGTGGTATTTGTAACTTTCAAAGTTAGTTATCGCTTTTAATTAGGTTATATTTACCCCGCTGAAATAGACAATGAAATGTCATGCAAAACCGATGATTCGGATTTGAGCTAGAACATGATATACTAGCATTTTCTATATTTTATTTTTTGTATAAAATAACAATTTTAATATTTTTACTTCATCCACTAATTATTTGATTTCATGCATGACACAAAAGGTAAGTTTGAATAACATGTTTAACAAAGCCAAGTTACATTAATGCAAGAAAATTTAAAGAAGGTGCATAAATTACCTGCAATTGATCACCAATGTTGACCACAAGTGCATTTGGTATGGGTTTCACAGCCAACCATTTTCCATCCTTGAGTAATTGAAGGCCTGTCACCTCCATGTCTGGTAAGAGAATTGTTAGGCTATTAGGATCAGTATGGGCCGGAAGCCCATATGTTAGTTCGGGCTCCGGGCATGGTGGATAGTAGTTGATGGCCATATGTTGGCCCTGTTGGCCAAAACTCTTGTTTATGTGGTCTTTGGCCAGGCCCAAACTCTCTGATACAGCCTCTTGTAACCTCAGCCCAAGCTGTCGGATTTCCATACAATACTTGCTCACAATTTCCCTTGCAATGTGGAGAGATCAAGTGTCATGATTAAATTAAATTAACAAGAGCTTATTTTGCAAATATCTAAATATTGTTAACATTTAGTGACAAAAAACAACTGGATATTCAACTTTACTTCAAAATTATTTTGTCACTGTTGATGTGGGCCTGAGTTTTATTTTTAGTATCAGTTAAAGTGTAATTTTAAAGGGCAGTTTTTTCATTATCATTTGTTAGACATTTATTATAATTTCTCCTATAAATAATTTCAAAATTATCTTAACTTATGTGTTTGGTTTTCACGCATGGTCTAATAAATAAAATATTATGGTATTTTAATTACTTATGTACATACGAAGTTACTACATAATCAAATATATTCATTTTATTCTTCTAATATATAAGAAAATAAAGTAGAAAAGAGTAGGAAAAAAAATTAAAATAATAATAACAGCAAATTATTAGCTAAATAAAATAGTATGAAATAAAACAATAACTAATACTATATATACACACTATATTTCACACACACGGAAAAAAAATAATCCTAGTACCCCACTCTATACTGGAATCCCTTAACCTGTTTATCTGCTCTCAAACTTCATATGCCAGATAAATTATCTTGTTGATTCAATTGCTTAAGTATTATTTGAGCTTTATAATATTTATCTAATTTTTTTATTTTTTATTATATTTTATTTAATTTAATATTATTTTATTATTATAATTTACCTAATTTAACATTTTCACTTATTCTTCTAACATAAATATATTTTAAAATTTTTAAATAATTATCTTAATAAAAAAAATTACATATAAGATAATTTTAATTAAAAAATATTATAAAATTATAAATAAATTGTATTTATAATAAAATTTAAAATAAATCATATTTTTAGAATTTTAAATATTCTAAATAAGTAAATTATGAGTTATTTGCAAGATAGACAAAGTGTGTACAAAATATTAATAATTAGTTTAGTCAAGATATAAAAATATAAATTTATTTAATAGTAATTAATAAATAGTGATTAGATAGTAGTACAATGCAACACGAATGGAATACGACACAGGTTTTAAATATATTTTTCTAAAATTTTTAATTATATAACAAAAGATTATTAACGAATTTAATTTAAGTATTAAAATATAAAATTTATTTAAAACAAAAATAATTGATAGATACTCCATTTGATCCTAAATAAATGTCATCTTAAACGTTGTGATTATAATTAAGAATTGTTTTACATTGACGTGTATATATAACTTACAGTAATTAATTACTATCTCTTCCCTTGAAGAGAGATTTTTGAAGTCTTGATGTGATTGATATTAGAATAAACAGTTAAAAAATTTGAAAACATCTGAAACGACAAATAATCAATAACAAGATTATAAATTTAAAATAACACTTATTTAAAATCGGATAGATTAGTAATTACTAATTAGACAACGATACAAAAGCACAAATTCAAAATACGATATCTTTTTACATCTTTTTACGGATTACTCATAATTTTAAACCTAAATCAATTACGTATAATATATGATGATTAAACTAATTTGTTTTAACATAGATTATGAAAATTATAGATATTAAAAAGCATGTCGGGCGGAATGTCAATGGGCCTTAGAAAACGAGTTCACATAGGTTGAAAACAGTTATAAAGTGCATATTTTATATTTTAATAAATACATATGCTATGCACCAAGAGATCAGAATCATATAACAATCTAATCTTTTGAATTTTGAAGCCAAAGTCTCTTTCAGAGTTAAAAAGACAACCCCATTTTGTCGAAGAGTCACAATTTCATAATTACAAAATACAAATATTATCTCTAAGATATATTAATGCAAAGTCATTATATCTTGTAATTTTTTTATTTTTTTTTTAATGTTTACGAGCATTAAAATATGAAGACTTCTTATTCCACGTCAACAAAATCACTTTTTTACTCTTTCATATACTATGAAATTTCACTTGGAAAAAAAATGTCCATACTATCGAATTCGATTCATAACCATTGGTTCCAATGCAAGAGATCTTCGCAATTTAAACAAAAGTGAATTATGATGTTCTATTATTCAAAAATTAAATACTTAAACCAATAATTTATCACATCTAATTTATATCATGTTAACACAGTAATTAAATACTATTAAATACAATATTATTCATCATATATCCACGACAAATCATTCACCATATATTATACTATAAATTTTCACTAAAGTTGTACTAGTTGGAAATTATGCATGATAAATATCACATTATATACATTTTTATACTACTCACTATATTTGATCTGTGCCATTGAGTATCTTAATTGTAATTATCATGGTTGATTTACGATATTTAGAGTGATGAGAAATGTGATAGTCTCATTGAAAGTATATGAGATGGACTAGATTTTCAGACACCAGTTGTTATTGATGCCTAAAATTTAGTCTCATCTCGTATACATGCAATGAAAGGTGAAATTGAAGAGAGAGTGAAAATCTTGTCCTTGTGAAAAAAAAAAATAGAGGTAATAACACCCATGCATTTGTTTATGATTTATTTTTCCTAAAATCTACCTTGCATCCAATCATCGACAGAGGATTTTGAATCCCTTGTATAGCTGATGATCGGAGGTTATTGGGAAAAGTTTTTAAGTAATTGAGAAATGTTTTTGAGAAATATATGTATTAGAAGATAAATACACTAGTAATGTTTTAGGGTGATTATAGAGAAGTTTCCCCAAATTCTAACCAAATAAAGCCGTATAACCAAATAGGTTGTGCTGAGAATTAATAAGGTGTTAGATCTTATTCTAAATATTAATTGTTGAAATGGATGAAAAAAGAAAAATAAAAAAGATATCTAAAGCTTGTTAGATGTGTTAGTATGTTAAAACTAAAAGAGTTTATAAGATGTTACAAGAGAAAGTTGGGTTTGAGATCATCTTTTTATGAATTTATAAGCTCCAAAAGAGCTTATCTTCGTAATTTATAGGACATGTTTGGATTAGAATTTGTTGTCATTTTGAATCCCAATACTTAATATTTTTGGTATTAAAAATTATGTGAATAGTATGATTTTTTATTTGTTGTATAATTCGTAATCTTTTAATTTTTTATTGTCGATGTCAAATTATATTTGAAAAATGAATGATGATGTATTATTATATTGTATTTGATAAAATCATGTATGAAAGGTAAATGATAATGTATTATATTGTATTTAATAGTATTTATTTATTTAAATGTAATAATAATAAAATAAAAGAGATTAATATTTAAATATAATAGTAAAGAGTATGAGTTAGTTGTAAAAAAGTAATAAATCGGGAAATGAGATTCAGAATCTCCATCCTACATTTCTAGACCAAACATGGCCATTAAACTCTTTACGAGAAAATACCATATGAATTTAAAGGGCTTATGGGCTCTTAAACTTCCATAAGATATTTTTTAAAAGTTAAGTTTAGCCAAATATCCTTTTTCAAAGTAAAAGCTGAGAGCTGGTAATTTTATTTTAATCCAAATAAAATTTTATTTTATAAAATTAAGAATAATCGTTTAAAACAATTAAATAAGTAGACAAGATTAATTGTTTAGCACATCAAAGAGTTAACATGACTTTCAACCATCGACAATTTATATCATGCACTCAATTTCGTATTCATTATTCACAATTTGTGCATTCCTACCACTCATCACTTGTTTATTTCTTGCATATCTCGTACATTTTAATTATGAATATACAAAAAATGTATGATTATTATAAATTTATAATTTCATATTTATATATTATCACACGTTTCTTGTATGTTTATTGTATGACGAATATACAAGAGATGTGATGTATATATAAATATATAATTTTATATTTATCACATAACATTTAAACACTTATCATCATATAATAAATATGCACAAATATGATGAACACGGATTTATAATTTTAAATTTATCACCGTTATTTACATATTAATTACACGTCCCTTATATATTTATTTAATATAACTTGTATCCATCCACGTATGATATTAATATACCAACTCTCTCCACCATCAGTTGAAATCTTGAAATGATGATCGATTGAGATTTACACAAGCCAGCCAGCGTTATACTTGATTAGTTTGAAGACTTCTATCACAGTACAATAAAGGACAAAAATCGTATATTTTATTTGGTTAATTAATAAAGTAGCGTGGATTTGGCTATAAATTACTATATGTTATTTCAGAAGTGATTGTTACTTTTACTTTCGGCTTCGGCCAATGTCAACACGGATTTATGTCGACACGTTGCAGGTTTAGCGTCACTCATATGATGTCACCAAAAAAAGAATACTCCTAACATATTTTCCAAATTCTTGAGGTACGTAAAGAAAGACATTTGTTTTATATGCATAATTTATACTATAGTGTTTATATGAATTAGTGGAGTTGTCACACCACAGTCTCCTTCAAATTTGTTGACCATTTATAGCAGGTCCTATCCTAAATTCAGGAGTCTTTAGATGAAATTATAATTGAAGATCAATTTGAATTCAATTTAAAAAATAAATAAAAAAGAAATTTGGTATATCCGTAAATAATGTCAAAAATTATATTAAACTCAAACATCAATTTTCTCGTATTTCCTGAAGCAAAAATGTGATTCATCACATTTTTTTAAAAAGAATTATTGGAGCCTATAACAAATGACAAGATTATTTATCTGTTTTATACATCTAAATAAAAAATTCACATAATATAATCTTATTAGTGTTAACTACTTATTCCCATTATTCATGAACATCAACTACTTATTTCCATTATTTATAAACATCAAAAGTTAATTAGAATGACTTAAAAGTATAATTTAAGAAAAATTGAAAAAACTAAGATTAAAAATGATTTGAAATTGAAAAAAAAATGAAGAATCAAATTTCAAAAGATGAAAGTGCAATATAAATAATCGTGACTTCAACTTTCACGGAAGTAGGGGTGTAAACGGGTAGGGTAGGGTGCGGGTACGGGTACGATCATACCCGTACCCTACCCGCAACAAATTGACCCTACCCATTTACCCGAATTTTGTTATCGGGTAGGGTATGAGTATTTACCCGTCGGGTAGCGGGTACACATTGTGTAAATGGGTATCCGAATATATTAATTAAATTAAAATATTATTTAATTAAAATAATTTTTTTAATTTTTAATACCAACACTAATTTAGTAATATAAATCATAATTATATATATATTTATGTCTTACTTATAATTTGGTTGAATTATTCTATTCATTTAAGATTATGTTTATTAAGAATTTGAAATTATTTTAAGAGCCATTCAAAAATATTATTAGTTTCTCAAACAACAACAATTTTTAAATATACTATACTAAAATATTTTAAATATGTTATAATTATTTATGTGAAACATATAATATAATATATAGTATAAATGTAATAAATAATATTTTATAAATTTTGATATTTTGTCATAATATGAAACATGATAGCAAGATATATATTTTATAATACTTGAATTAGATATAAATAAATTATGTTAATATATTACATAAAAATAAGTGTGGTAATAAATATATATAAATTTATAAAACTAACTATTATACATATTATATTATTATATTCATATATTTAAATTTGTAATATATATCGGGTAGGGTACTGGTAGGGTACCCACTAATGTACAAATCGGGTAATCGGGTAGGGTAACGGGTACAAACTTCCTACCCGTACCCTACCCGTACCTGACATTGTACCTTGCGGGTACTACCCTCACCCGACCCGTTACCTGATTTTGGTGTGTTCTACCCTACCTGAATCACCGGGTACCCCACAGGTACCCTACCCGTCGGGTAAAATTGACAGCCCTACACGGAAGAAGATTTTATTCCAATAGAAAGAAGCAGGGGGGGTGTTAGGAGGCTCGATAGATAATTTGATAAGTCAATAATTTTATTTTTTTCGTATTTCAGAGTATAGTTTATCATGAAAAATGGATACAATTCTTTTGCTACCACTAGTGTCAGCAACAATTTTTAAAAAGTATCTAAAAATATCAAATTTAAATATTTGTACCCTGTCAAATTAAGGTAAGCATGAAAAATATAAAAAGGACTCGAAAGGACAATTCCTCCATCACCTCAGAATGAAGGGGGTAGATATCTAAATGCCAAGTATGGCTCGTAACAATCTATCTTCGAGGCATACGATATAAAAAAATAAATTTTCACATTAAATATTTTGAATCATCATTTTTTTCATATATATATATATATATATATATATATATATATATATATACACACATATGATTGATTGGGTTCAGGTCCAGGCCTTCTAGGACTATGGTGAGGCCGGCCTTGATTTATAGGAAGCTCGAGTTTTATTGCAAATTATTCATGTAAATGTATTTACTAGTTTCTATATATTTGCATTTCTTTTAAGTGATGTTTTAATGTATTGTAAAGATATATACTTGTTGGAATTTCGTTATAATCATAACGAACTAATTATTTGTTGGAAATTTGTTATAATCTGTCGTGAGGGCGAACAAGAACAATGGTGTTTTTGACTATTAGTAAAGAAAATCTTCAAAGGAATATAATATCATAATTATACTTTACCAGATAAATCCCCAAAGTTTTATGAAAGAAAATGTAATATCAAAAAATTACGTCGGCCCATAATTAAACATTGAACCTCCAAATACATATTTAACCATAAAATTATGTTGTTCGTAATTAAACTTGTTTATGCAATCATTATAATTTGAATATAAATTTAACATTTTATTAATTTAAAACTTAGACGATTTTTGAAAATAATATTTTACTTATATTTAAATTTATTAGTTTTTGATAAAATTATCACCGAAAGTAAACACTACTGCACAAAAAGACGGCAATTTCTTTCTACACACTCACACAGCACGTTAGATCACTATTTTCATGGAGGCGCACGTGGTACACGTGTAAGAAGCTCAAAAGTTTGATATATTAATATTGCCTTAATTATACCATCCTTCAAATTCCAATATTCAATCATTATGTGCCTAAAGTATTTATTTTTCTTTTGAAACCGGGCAGAGTTTTCATTGCTAGAGATATGATAAATGTAAAATGTTCCATCATGTACTGATATGCTAATATGCTACAACATTTGCATTCTAAAAATTTATGTTAACTATACATAATTCTCCTGTAGGTTAAGATTATTTTTTAATTGCTCATCATAATTCCATCTATATCTCGTCTGGATAAATTCTGATCAATAATCGTATTAGATCATTAAATTCCAATAAAAGAGAAAAAAATAAAATTCTTACTTGAAAGATGGGGGATTGTTTGGCCAGTCTTTGACAAACTTGTCCAAGGGGTAACAATGAAGCCTAAGATAATCCCTCCAATTGTGAATTTTCTCCTTTTGGAGATTCGAACTTGTGCTCAATCTTATGGTCTTGGAAGGATCATTCGAGTACAATTTCATCTTCTCCTCCTTAGGCAAATCGAAAAATTCTTTCGTCACCTCCATCATTTTCTCCATCGTTTCACTTGACACGCCATGATTTATCACCTGATATGTATATATTTTCAGAAAAAAAACAAAAAACATTATCTTTCAAAATTACGTATTAAAAACATGCACCCTGATCAAGGAGGGTTAAATGTTTGGTAAATACAAATCTCGAAGGAGTATTTGCTACTTGAATAAAAAATACTATAACATACATAAACTAGAATAGTAATAGAATGTATATATGTGTATTTTTATGTTATGTTACGTTATGTTGTTATGAAACGAATGAATCACCTGGAAAAAACCATGCGGACAAGCTTGTGCTATTTGTTGGGCTATGAATTTTCTGTCACCACAGCCCAAGTCGATGACTGGAGCATTGTGATACTCTACAACTTCAGAAAGCTTAGGCCTATCGGGCTCGGGCCGGACATAGCTTGAAGGAATTGTTGAGTATGGGAAACCAGTGGAGATTAATTGAGTTTCCATGAAATTATAGTAATAATATTCTTGAGAAATGAGAATTAATTATGTTGTAATAGGGATGAAGTGTAGTTTAAGTCTTTTCAAATGCACAAGACTAAGTATACTGATATAAGCTTGAGTAGTGTGTAAAGGAACAGGAACTCGTTGACTTGGAGTTGGTCATTTAATATTCAACCATATACACAAATATGAAATAAAGTTAAATGACAAAATGTTCGTGTCTCTTTCCTTTCCTTTTTTTTTTTTTTTTTAATTAGTGGTAAAACTGTAAAGATAGGTACAAATTCACATTGAAATTGTAAAATAATAAACTATTGTGAACACTTTATTATGTTTGCTAAACTACAAATACTTAAGAATGGAGAGAGTATTGTTTAGCGGCGCCAGAAAATCATCAAAGTATGTTTAGATTTTGAGGGAAATGTTTTTCCATTTGTTCTGAAAACTGGACTGGTCATTGAATCGGTAAAGTTACAGGTTCGGTGGTTCACAGGTTCAACCGTGGTCGAACCGTGATCGGACCGATTTTATATATATATAATGTATACCACTATTAAATATGTTATAAATAAATAGAATAAATTAGATTAATAAAATATATGATTATAAAATATTTTAAATTTAATTCAAAGAGTCCATATGAATAAATATGAATTCATCAACCACAATACAACATAGAAAAATGTAGTTGAATTAAATATAATGAAGAAAAATCAAATAAAATAGTTCAATTATAATATCATCACTCCAAGTCCAACAACTTCAAAATGAAATAAAATTAACCATCATAACTTGTATTTTATTTGTACTCCAAATAAAAAAATAAGACTCCATCAATTTTTATTTAATATGAAAATTTAAAAGCAAAAAAAAAAAAAAAAACACCAAAAAAAAAAAAAAAAACCGGTTGAACCTGTCACAGGTTCACCTGTCCAACCGGTTCATGACCGGTTTGACCGGTTTTTGACTCTGCCGGTTTACACATGAAAATCGAACCGGTGTGGTGACCGGTTCCCGATTAAACCGGTCGAACCGATCGATCCGATCCGATTTTCAGAACCATGGTTTTTTCTTACATGTGTGGTAAGGATTTTTTTTATAACGTTTTAAAAGATTTGAATAAATAGTTAAATGTTTTTGTGGCTTAATTGGAAAACTGGTTATGTAATTAAAGGTCTAAGTAATTTTGGTCCCACAAATGTTGAGTTTTTGCAGTCCCACGCGATTTAATTTCTTGCAATTTTGTGCCAATAAGTTTGTAAATGTTGAGTTTTCGCAGGCACATACGATTTAATTTCGTGCATTTTTAGGATAGCATGTTTCAAGTTAGTACAACTATGGATCGGATATTAACACCCCAATAGTTTATTAGAATATTACAAAAATTTTAATTTATCAACTAATTTGGCCGTTAAAAAAAAAACAAAAACAAATATCATCTCAAGCTCAAAAATCTCCATCTTTCATGATCGTCTTTTCTCAAACTCACCTTCACCTGCCATGGATGTTGTCCCCCAAGCTCAAAGTTCATCCACAACCATCACCACCACCAACACGTGAAGAAGAAAAAAATATATAACAAAAAGGAAAAATTAGGCGTTCAGTTCATATTTTCGAACGTGTTCTGATTTGATATTCCGATTGCGGCTTAACGTATCTGAACGCCAGGTTCTTCTTCTTCATTCGATGGTGAATTTTGGCTGAAGGGCAAAGATGACAACTATGATGGCGGTGGCAACGATAACAATAAAAAAGTGGAGGGTAATGAAAAAGATGAATTGTTTGTGATGTATTTAGGATTTTGTGTAATATTTTTATATTTACCAATTGGGTCATTCTCATAAATTTATAAAGTATCGATGTGTTCCCAAAATGCCTGAACTCTCAAACTATCCAAAAATTGCTAACGGCTTGTTTGCCCTAGTATTCGGAATACTGGATTCGATATTTCGAATACCTAATACTCATTTGTTTTAAAACTCAAACATCAAATACTCAATCCTCAATTTCTTACAACTAAATACAATATTATAATACACTATCATCATTTTTCAGACATGATTTGACATCAAATACAATATAATATTATATTATCATTCACTTTTCAGACATGATTTGACATCTACAGTAAAAAGTAAAGGATTATGAAACAAATAAGAATTCTTACTACTCACAGAATTCTGAATAACAAAATTCAGAATCCCAACGAACGCTAGTCCAAACAGTTCCTAAGGAAGTTACAACTTAGAAGAGTGAAATTACTATTTTGACTAAAGGCTATCATAACATTGAAGAGCGAAATTATCATATTGTTTTAAATTAGTTTAACACCCTTATATTACGTGGGATTTAAAAAAAAAGCATGAATTAAAAAATATTAAAAGGATAATATTGAAAATGGTACATATAAACCGTAACATTATTTCTTCTATTTACATGAAGATTGTTTTTCACAATAAATAATTTTTATACACAAATTGCAACAATATTTGTTCTAATTACAGTAAGAATAGTTTTCACAATAAAGATTTTCAAGTATTTTCACGAAATTAGTTATAAGTTATAACAATATGCCCTAAACCTGACGGGGGAAACATGTAGACAGTTGAGTTTGAAAAAAAAAACATATAACACACGCTTCACATGTGAATACGTGATATAAAATATTAAAATATATAAAGCACTCATGATTCTATTCAAGAAATGTCGTATATCTAACTTGCAGTATATATAATATTATTTTATTATTATTTGTTGTTTCCTTTTTCTTTTCTCACTCTCTCTCTTTTTTTTTTTGGGTAAGACACTAATTTGTTAATGTAGATATACAATATATGTATCTGACCGCGCGTCGTTACGCGATAAATTTAATGTTTATATTTTTCCTCAACTTTCCTCCATTAACTGGTAGAAGCGGTAAGTAAGAGTCGATCCCACTAGATTAACTTGTGATTATTCGTATTTAATTAAAATAAAAAATGGGGTAAAAGAGAGAATTAAGAAAGAAATAAAGATCAAACTAAATAAACTTAACAAATGAAAAACGTAGAGAATTAATAAGAGATTGATAATAATGAGAAAATTCCAGTCCAAGTTCAATTTTCACCCTCGATCGATTCATCTAACCAATTGTAATATCATAATACACCTTTCATATGAAACTACTAGCCCTAAATAGCAACAAGCTCTACTACTCGAATTTGCCCTTACCGATTATTTAATCAAAACAATCTCTAAAATTAAACCTAATTAATGAACAACCTACAACAAGCTCTCTAGATTTAATCCAATAACAGCATTAAACGCTAGTCAAATAGGCTAATCTAAGCAATAAACTCATAAGCTATGTTTAATACACTTATGTTGTGTTACCCTTAATGATGCGCGACCATTAGTTGCTACAAGGGAAATAGAAACCACAACAGTTACACGGGATGCAGCCCTATTTCTAACAGTTGACATCCAACCCCTAATTTAGGTGATAATATAAATTAGAAATTAAGCAATCATGTCATGAAAGTAGAGTAACACAAACAATCTCATATGAAAAATGAATCAAATGTCACGGGAATTAATTAGAACATAATCTCACGATGGGTTTCAACGTCACAAGGATTGGAATAAATAAACTACTCACACATGGTGTTCATGAAATTATAAAAGAAAAATAAAAGAGAAAACATTGTTCTTGAATAAGAAGGGGAAAAGAAGGATTAGATCTTGAGTTTCTTGGATGTAGGAAGGAATTAAAACTCTTGTTTATGCCTTGGAACCCTAAGAATCTGCCCAAAACTGCTTTTGTTGAATTATGGACGCATATATAAAAGTTTCCAAATAATTGGACTACAGATTTCCTTCTAAAAATAGCATTCCAGCGTCAGCGTCGATAGGCGCCGATCGACGGCAACAGAGAGGGCCAAGTTCGTCGATCTACGGGGTATAATCGACGCAAAAAGAGAGTTCCGTCGTCGAGAGGAAATTGACGCGGACAGATGGTTTCGTCGACCAAGTGGTCGATCGACGCGGGCAACTCCAAGGGCGTCGACGCCGACGTCGATCGACGGGTGTCCTGCTGCGTCACTTTTTCGCCGATTCGTTCATTTTCATCTCTCGATTACGAACCATCCTTCAATCGAGCAACTAAATACTGCAAAATAAGTAAAAAAAAAAAACATGCAATTGGTGCTTGTCCATCTACAAAAATATATATACGAGAAATAACTATATATGATACTATGAAACGCACACAAATATACTTTTAAACCATTAATAACAACATAATTTCTTGTATCAGTATCAATTCATTATATTGGGATTAAATACGAAGATTTAGAATACATTAATATTTATCTTCCTAGGCGTAATAATTTATTATTATTATTTATTTTTTTGTTTTTTTTGTTTGTTTCTCTTTGTATTCTTTTTTATTTTTGGGGTAACAATAGTTTTTTTTTTATAGATTTTCTTAATACTATTCTCAATGAATTATATTAGGATTAGATTCGAGTTTTATGTTTTTCATATTTATTTCCCTTTTGTAATAGTTTTATATAACTCGTATTTTTTAAAATAAAAAATTTGAAATTCTATAAATAAAATTATTTAAGCTTTTATTATAAATAGAAATTAGTTCAACTTATATATTTTTTTTTCTCTAACTAAATATGACTTATTATATTTTTATATTAGAAAAATAAATATAAGATATTGAATTAGTCAAAACATGATAAAGGAAATATTGGGTAATATATAATAAAAGAAAAATATTGAGTTAGGCAAAATATAATAATAAGAAAATATTAATTTAAGTAAAATATAATAAAAGTAAACTAGCACACGAGAATTTATTTGGAAGATGTTATTTTAATGGTTTCAATTTTGTTTCAAATTAATTATCGTTTTAAAATTTTACATTTTATCCTTATTTATATAAAGAATCAAAATAAGTTTATGGGAAGAAATATTAATATAGAATGTTATTAGTTGGTTGTGGTGTATTAATCAAATTTATATATTTTTTAATTATTAATATAAATTTTATAATGACACTTGATAAAATAAAAGGATAGTAAATCTTCAACCCTATGTATTATTGGACTAAAATTACAAATTAGCCTTTTTTTTTCCCCTTAAATTGGAGATCCAAATAGATTATCATTACATTTATATAGGGAAAAGAAGATTTTAATACCGTTGGTACATATTAAAAAAATAATAAGAAGAAGAAAGTACGATAGGGACCAGGGGCGGAGCCAGGGTGCTCCCCTGGCCCAGGGCACAACTCGAATTGTTTCGAACCCATTGAAACAAACATTTTTTTTTTTTATTAAAAATAGTAAAAAAAATTATATTTGGATTAGGGTAGTAAATTTAGACCAGGAGCAAAATAGTGGGCTGGTTAAGCCCTCATAGGGACAATACGCTGAGGTGGCCTTACATATGCAATAATAAGCAGATTCATTATGTTAAACTAGGTTAATATAATAATAAAGGATGATAATGTGTTTTCAGTTTCACCTTGCACCACTAGTGGCTTGAGAGTTATCAATTTATCATAATTAAGATGATTATTATTTGATTATTTAAATCTTTTGTTGATTTTATATTAATTGTACACGAGTGGCGATTGTGTATATATTCCATTGATGTATCTAATTGTGGAGTTTATCGAAATAGCGAGAACTTAGTTTGGAATCTGAATTCAAGAATGATGAAAGATAGATAGGTAGGGTCAATAGAATTTTGAATTTGGAAGTACGAAATTAAATAAATTAGTGTGTATTTATATTTTTATATATATATAAAACTTAAATGTCTACAACGCAAAGTATATAAATAAAAAAGTACTATATTTTTTGGGAGGGTTTTATCTTTTTCTTAAAAAATTTATAACAAAGAGGTTATTATTTTCACATAAAATGATTATTGAAATAGGGTGAAAAAAGATTATATTCAAAAATTATTAACTACAATAACTTATATTATATATTTAACAAATTAATCTTTTAGTTAAATGATTACTGCAACTTGACTTGGCCTGACTTCTTCAATGAAATACACGGTTCAACTCCAAGAAAGAAAAATGACCTTTTATTTTATTTGCAAAATAAGAATCAACTACAAAAGGAAAAAAAAAAAAGAAAAAAAAAACAAAAAATTATATTTACAGGGAACGAACCCTTGTGAATTAAATCCAAAACAAAGCCTATAACCAATTCACCATCATCAATTTAAGAAATTATTACTGCCTATTATATATAGATCGTATAATTTGGAGGTACAACTGTATTTGAACTTTAATGGATCCGTCAGTCGGCCCGGGAAAGCGCTGTCAAAAACAGAAAGATAGGGGTCCATGTAGCTGTTGCGCCCGTGGTAGGGTCGATCTACTTAATATGGCTCATGCAAATTAATAAATACCAATACTCCTAATCAAATGATTTATGATTTTTCTTTCTTTCTCTCCTTTTGTTACTAACTAATTATACTCTGCAAGAATTTATTTATATTTTTGCGGAGGCGGAATATCATCCTAATAATATTGTATCAGGATTTTCTCTCTTTCTCTCTCTCTTTTTTCTCCTTTTTGAGTAAAGGCCTGAAAGCCTGCAAAAGTAAAAAGATAGTGTTGATCACAATTGATCATCGGACCTGCAAACAAAAGGAGTCGAAAAAATAAAAAGCAGAATAAATTAGTGTTCATATATATAATAGATAGCTGGGATTCAAATAATATTTTTTATTTTAAAATGATGTATTAGCTTCCGTCATACTACACATACAATTGACACGTACATAAACTTGTCTTCTGATTTTGAAACGTTAAAACAAGCATAATTATAGATTTATATAAGGTAATTATTTGGATACACGTGAGCAATTATATGATAATTAATTATGAGATAAACTCTCCTATTGTCATGCATACTGAATATGTACAATAAACATATATAAAGTTATAAACTATAACCGCGTTTAAATTTATTTAGAGGGGAAATCAGGAGAAAGAATGTCTAAGGTGCAAGTCTTAAAGATTTGATAAAAAAAAAATTAATTGTTGTTGTATATATAAACTTGACATATAAGTAATTGAGGCAAATTGAGCCTTAAGTGGACTAGCTCGCACGCTATCATAGTCGCCCCGCCAAATCAACACGCGTATTGGAAAAACTTTGGGTCAAGTGCTAAGTCTATGTATGAATTTCATTTATTAAAGCTTGACAATGAACCTAGATAAAAATTTCCACACAATGGTTTTACACTTCAATGAGATGATTTCAAGTAAGGCAGAGTCTTTCTCTGGAACCATATCGGACGTCTGAATTTTGTTTTATATGTTGCCTGCAATTTGCCTTTATATAATGTCAATATTCACCACGTTTCATCACAAGCACAAGTCAAATTAATTTAATTCGTAGCAGTGATTTGTTAGACTAATAAAATCTTAATGAAAGCTATCGGAAGAATCATCATATTGAATTATTAAGAATCATAAGTTAATTTATGGAAGCGTACATGAATTTATATGTGACCTTTCTCTATATGACCTAAGATCATAACCCTTATATATTTGAGTTATTTAGGGTTTACCTATTTTAACTTATCATTAAAATAGATAGCCCACTTAGTATCTACACATTAAAGACCCACATCCTATTAAATACATTAAAGCTCAATACTTTAAAACTTATTTGATTACTTTTAATTAAACTTTCTTATTTGACAGTTCACAATATATAATTATTTCACATATAAGCCCAATGTTGGATTAAGGATCCAACAATCTCCTACTTTGGCTATATGTGTAACCTTATAATTAAACATTGTAAGGATATGACCGTACGGGCTCAACTTTGCTGTCATAACCAAAATGTATTTATATCCAATTCGATCCACCAGCCATATTAACATAGGATCAAAGCGGCCTTCATTACATTTATCGTAACTCGACCCATCAATGGTCACATATGTCAACATAACTGAATGACATGGATCATGATGTGGATGTGTAGCATGGAAATTTCATGTATTGTAATCGTAACATGCTTATTTCCAACTGGTTCACCTTAAAACCTTAGTGAGATCAACCATATAGTAAAATCAAAGTGTGAATCAACCAAATAACTTTAATTTTTGCAGAAATAAACTCAAAATATCCTTAAACTGAAGTAACTGAAAAATATGTTTACAAAAGAGAACACTATAATCACAGAACTCCCACTAAAATTAAATATCCTCAAAAAGTTTGACACTCATACTAGCAGTATGCTCATGAAATATTTTGGGTGGCAATCCCTTTGTAAGCGGATCCGCAATCATAGAGTTTGTACCGATATGCTCAATAGACGACTGTTCACTTTGAATTCTCTCTTTAACAACTAGAAACTTAATTTCTATATGCCTAGACTTCATCGAGCTCCTATTGTTATTGGAATACAAGACTCCCAATTTATTGTCACAAAATAACTTAAGTGGATTTTCAATACCATCCACTATGCGCAGTCCCGTGACAAAGTTTCGGAGCTATACTCCGTGGTTAGATGCCTCATAACATGCTATAAATTTTGCTGCAATGGTAGAGGAGGCTATAATAAACTGTTTATCACTTCTCTAAGATATAGCACCCCCAGCAAGCAAGAATACATAGCCTGACGTAGATTTCATACTATATTGGCATCCAGCATGATCGGAGTCAGAATTTCCAACGATCTCAATCCGATATGACCTCTGATATATGAGCATGTAATCTTTTATTTTTTGTAAGTATTTCAAGACCCATTTGGCTACCTTCCAATGGTTTAGTCCTGACTTACTCAAATATCTGCTCAGCATCCCAACAATGAACTCAATATCGAACGCGTACATACTTGAGCATACATTAGACTCCCTACTGCCGAAGCATAAGGAATCTTTTGCATTTTATTTTCCTCTAATTTATTCTTAGGGCACTGTTCGAGACTAAATTTGTCTCCCTTAGTCACAGGGTTATCTGCTGGTTTACAGCCCTGCATTCCATAACACAAAAGAGGCGTCACCAAGATCCTTCATCTTAAAATTCTTAGCCAGAAATCTCATGGTGTCGTGCAATAAGCCTATATCATTGTTGGCAAGTATAATGTCATCGACATACAAAATCAAAAATATGTATTTGCTCCCACATAACTTATGGTATACATAATCATCGATCAAATTCATCTCAAAACCAAACGAGATGATCACTTGATCACTACAAAAAAGTCCGGCAGTGCTGACGGCTAAATCCGTCAGGATTCCGTCAGTATATGAAATATTGGCGGCCTCGTGACGGATAATGGCCGCCAGCATTTTTGTGGTCAGAATTCCAGCATCCTGACGGGAAAATATTCCCGCCAGGAATGCTGGCGGATTCCTTGACGGCTTTACCGCTTGCAGTACTTCTTCCACCTCTACCGCCGATGTTCGTCAGCTCCAGACGCAGGTGCAGTCCCAGCAGGAGCAGCTTGAGCAGCTCAGCGGATCCGCGAGGAGCAGACGCTGGAGATTCAGCGGATCCGTGAGGAGCAGAAGGGTTCCCAGTGGAGGCTCCAACAGTAGATTGAAGAAGTTGTTGCTCAGGCCATGGCTCGTCGGCCTCCCCGTGATCCGGATGGTGGGCAGATTTAGATATGGATGGATAGATCAAGATTTTTTTATACATTCGATTGATGAATTGATTTTTAGTTATTGAATGATTTGTTTTGATTTTTATTAGTGGATAGTTTATTTTGGATTATCTAAATTTTATTTATTTTTTTTTAATTTAATCATTAATTAATATATCATAAACTTTATTAATAGATTTTCTGAAGGAAATTACAGCAAATTGTTGCCAGAAAACCAGCGTGATGCTGATAAAAAAACCTGCCAAGAATGCTGACGGTCAACTCGCCAGGAAATTCTGGCGGGTGCACCCGCCAGTAATGCTGTCGGCCCAACCCGCTAGGAAAGTATCAGATGTTCCTGGCGATTTTATGTTTTAATTAATTCATTATATTAAATATTGTAAATGTATCTTTAAATACAGGCTGCACAGACGGGTACGTAGCCCAGTAACTACGAGCTCCTGTTGAGGTATCATCGAAATCCCGATGGCACATTTACGGATCCCAAAGCCCAGAGGATAGCTGTAAGTTTTATATGTTATATATATCTGATTTATTATAAAATCTGATAAAAGTTGTTTAATAATAATAGTTGAAAATTTTGATATCAGGAGGACTATGAGAGGGCTTTGGAGGAGAGGCGTGCTGCGTCGTCTGATGATAGCATCCCTCAGGTAGATCCGAACGAGGTCTACCTACAGGTTGTCGGGAATAGGAAGGGTCGACGCTATGGCCTTGGATGCTTTGGGAAGACTCAGAAGGGCTGCAGTACTTCTTCCACCTCTACCGCCGATGTTCGTCAGCTCCAGACGCAGGTGCAGTCCCAGCAGGAGCAGCTTGAGCAGCTCAGCGGATCCGCGAGGAGCAGACGCTGGAGATTCAGCGGATCCGTGAGGAGCAGAAGGGTTCCCAGTGGAGGCTCCAACAGTAGATTGAAGAAGTTGTTGCTCAGGCCATGGCTCGTCGGCCTCCCCGTGATCCGGATGGTGGGCAGATTTAGATATGGATGGATAGATCAAGATTTTTTTATACATTCGATTGATGAATTGATTTTTAGTTATTGAATGATTTGTTTTGATTTTTATTAGTGGATAGTTTATTTTGGATTATCTAAAATTTTATTTATTTATTTTTTTTAATTTAATCATTAATTAATATATCATAAACTTTATTAATAGATTTTCTGAAGGAAATTACAGCAAATTGTTGCCAGAAAACCAGCGTGATGCTGATAAAAAAACCTGCCAAGAATGCTGACGGTCAACTCGCCAGGGAAATTCTGGCGGGTGCACCCGCCAGTAATGCTGTCGGCCAACCCGCTAGGAAAGTATCAGATGTTCCTGGCGGGTAAAGCCGTCAAGGAATCCGCCAGCATTCCTGGCGGGAATATTTTCCCGTCAGGATGCTGGAATTCTGACCACAAAAATGCTGGCGGCCATTATCCGTCACGAGGCCGCCAATATTTCATATACTGACGGAATCCTGACGGATTTAGCCGTCAGCACTGCCGGACTTTTTTGTAGTGATCAAGTGATCATCTCGTTTGGTTTTGAGATGAATTTGATCGATGATTATGTATACCATAAGTTATGTGGGAGCAAATACATATTTTTGATTTTGTATGTCGATGACATTATACTTGCCAACAATGATATAGGCTTATTGCACGACACCATGAGATTTCTGGCTAAGAATTTTAAGATGAAGGATCTTGGTGACGCCTCTTTTGTGTTATGGAATGCAGGGCTGTAAACCAGCAGATAACCCTGTGACTAAGGGAGACAAATTTAGTCTCGAACAGTGCCCTAAGAATAAATTAGAGGAAAATAAAATGCAAAAGATTCCTTATGCTTCGGCAGTAGGGAGTCTAATGTATGCTCAAGTATGTACGCGTTCGATATTGAGTTCATTGTTGGGATGCTGAGCAGATATTTGAGTAAGTCAGGACTAAACCATTGGAAGGTAGCCAAATGGGTCTTGAAATACTTACAAAAAATAAAAGATTACATGCTCATATATCAGAGGTCATATCGGATTGAGATCGTTGGAAATTCTGACTCCGATCATGCTGGATGCCAATATAGTATGAAATCTACGTCAGGCTATGTATTCTTGCTTGCTGGGGGTGCTATATCTTAGAGAAGTGATAAACAGTTTATTATAGCCTCCTCTACCATTGCAGCAAAATTTATAGCATGTTATGAGGCATCTAACCACGGAGTATAGCTCCGAAACTTTGTCAGCGGGACTGCGCATAGTGGATGGTATTGAAAATCCACTTAAGTTATTTTGTGACAATAAATTGGGAGTCTTGTATTCCAATAACAATAGGAGCTCGATGAAGTCTAGGCATATAGAAATTAAGTTTCTAGTTGTTAAAGAGAGAATTCAAAGTGAACAGTCGTCTATTGAGCATATCGGTACAAACTCTATGATTGCGGATCCGCTTACAAAGGGATTGCCACCCAAAATATTTCATGAGCATACTGCTAGTATGAGTGTCAAACTTTTTGAGGATATTTAATTTTAGTGGGAGTTCTGTGATTATAGTGTTCTCTTTTGTAAACATATTTTTCAGTTACTTCAGTTTAAGGATATTTTGAGTTTATTTCTGCAAAAATTAAAGTTATTTGGTTGATTCACACTTTGATTTTACTATATGGTTGATCTCACTAAGGTTTTAAGGTGAAACCAGTTGGAAATAAGCATGTTACGATTACAATACATGAAATTTCCATGCTACACATCCACATCATGATCCATGTCATTCAGTTATGTTGACATATGTGACCATTGATGGGTCGAGTTACGATAAATTGTAATGAAGGCCGCTTTGATCCTATGTTAATATGGCTGGTGGATCGAATTGGATATAAATACATTTTGGTTATGACAGCAAAGTTGAGCCCGTACGGTTATATCCTTACAATGTATAATTATAAGGTTACACATATAGCCAAAGTGGGAGATTGTTGGATCCTTAATCCAACATTGGGCTTATATGTGAAATAATTATATATTGTGAACTGTCAAATAAGAAAGCTTAATTAAAAGTAATCAAATAAGTTTTAAGGTATTGGGCTTTAATGTATTTAATAGGATGTGGGTCTTTAATGTGTAGATACTAAGTGGGCTATCTATTTTAATGATAAGTTAAAATAGGTAAACCCTAAATAACTCAAATATATAAGGGTTATGATCTTAGGTCATATAGAGAAAGGTCACATATAAAATTCATGTACGCTTCCATAAATTAACTTATGATTCTTAATAATTCAATATGATGATTCTTCCGATAGCTTTCATTAAGATTTTATTAGTCTAACAAATCACTGCTACGAATTAAATTAATTTGACTTGTGCTTGTGATGAAACGTGGTGAATATTGACATTATATAAAGGCAAATTGCAGGCAACATATAAAACAAAATTCAGACGTCCGATATGGTTCCAGAGAAAGACTCTGCCTTACTTGAAATCATCTCATTGAAGTGTAAAAACCATTGTGTGGAAATTTTTATCTAGGTTCATTGTCAAGCTTTAATAAATGAAATTCATACATAGACTTAGCACTTGACCCAAAGTTTTTTCCAATACGCGTGTTGATTTGGCGGGGCGACTATGATAGCGTGCGAGCTAGTCCACTTAAGGCTCAATTTGCCTCAATTACTTATATGTCAAGTTTATATATACAACAACAATTAATTTTTTTTTTATCAAATCTTTAAGACTTGCCACCTTAGACATTCTTTCTCCTGATTTCCCCTCTAAATAAATTTAAACGCGGTTATAGTTTATAACTTTATATATGTTTATTGTACATATTCAGTATGCATGACAATAGGAGAGTTTATCTCATAATTAATTATCATATAATTGCTCACGTGTATCCAAATAATTACCTTATATAAATCTATAATTATGCTTGTTTTAACGTTTCAAAATCAGAAGACAAGTTTATGTACGTGTCAATTGTATGTGTAGTATGACGGAAGCTAATACATCATTTTAAAATAAAAAATATTATTTGAATCCCAGCTATCTATTATATATATGAACACTAATTTATTTCTGCTTTTTATTTTTTCGACTCCTTTTTGTTTGCAGGTCCGATGATCAATTGTGATCAACACTATCTTTTTACTTTTGCAGGGCTTTCAGGCCTTTACTCAAAAAGGAGAAAAAAGAGAGAGAGAAAGAGAGAAAATCCTGATACAATATTTATTAGGATGATATTCCGCCTCCCGCAAAAAATAATAAATAAATTCTTGCAGAGTATAA
>BMAC01000172.1:637766-712110 GCA_014905375.1 Phtheirospermum japonicum
AACAAGTGTTCAATCCCTTAAATTCAACAAAAATGCTTATATCCACTCCACAACAGAAAACGCATGCCTCCATTTCCTTTTATCCCGATATTAGGGTTACAATCCTGACGGGCAGGGCCATCAGGATTATATTTATACGCTGACGGGTAAGGCCGTTAGCGTATATATTTTTATTTTATTTTTAATTAAAAACTACTCACTGACGGGCAGGGCCGTCAGCATATTTCTTTTTCTTTTTAATCAAAAAATATATCCTGATGGGCATGGCCGTCAGGATAGCTACGTGGGATAAATTCCCGCCCTATCCCTGAGTTCTGACAGGGATAAATACGGATGGCCATGACCGCCAGCAAATCCGCCAGCAAGGTTTTCCGCCAGCAAATCTATCAGCATTTCTGGCGACCTTTTGGCCGCCAGTAAATCCGCCAGTATTGCCGATATTTTTTGTAGTGGATGAAACTTGAAATACCATTGTCTAGATGCCTGCTTGAGCTCATAGATGGGTTTCTTAAGTTTGCAAACCATATTCTTTGAATCTTCCGAAGTAAAGTTTTCAGGTTACACCATATAAATCGTCTCATCAATGTCTCCATTGAGAAACGTTGTCTTTACATCCATCTGATGCAACTCAAGATCAGAATGTGCCACTAATACAATTATAATCCTGAAAGAGTCTTTCGAAGAAACTGGAGAGAAAGTCTCTTTATAATCGATGCCTTCTTTTTGTGTAAATCCCTTTGCAACAAGACATGCTTTGTATCTTTTCACATTGCCTCTTGAATCCCTCTTGGTCTTAAATATCCATTTGCAACCAATGGGTTTCGCACCTTCTGGAAATGGGACAAGTTTCCACACGTCATTATTTCTCATGGACTTAATATCCTCATTCATGGCATCTATCCACTTTTGAGAATTTGAGCTTTCAACGACTTGATGGAAGTTGATAGGATCATCTTCTATCATTCCAATGCCAGTCTCATTTTCTTGGAGAAATGCAATGTAATCATCTGAAATTGCACTTCTTCTTTACCTAGTGGATCTCCTTAACGGCATAGGTTCTTGAGGTTGTAGAATTTGTTGATTTGGAATAATTAGTGGAATGGGAGGTTCTCCGATATTGTCTTTATTTGTGTCTTTAACAGAGTTAGGAATAAAATCCTAATCAATCCCAACAACACCTGTGGGAATATCCACATATTCCTTAATACAATTAACACAAATCTCATAGTTTGTAAAATCTAAAGGATCGAGAATTTTGTTAGACAAAAGTCTTTCAATTCTCCGTTTGGAGATATGACCCAATAACGTAGCTGAGTTCTCATTGGTTAATTCCCTTTTCACACCTCGTGTGTAGATGCAGAGATTCATTAAATGAAGCAATAATATCTAATGAATAAAGATTATCGTAACTTGATAAAAAAAACAGAACCAACCAATTTTGAATCATGAAACATACTAAACTTTCCACTTTCAAATGAACGAGAATAACCAAATTTGTCCAAAATAGAAATAGAAATCAAATTTTGTCTAAATAACGGAACAACAAATGTCTCATCAAGATCCAAATAATTTCCAGTCTTTAATAATAATCAAAATTTTCTATTGCTTCAACTTCAACTGTCTTGCCATCGCCCACATAGATGTATCTCTCGCCATCACTTGGTTTTCGACAATGGAGGCAACCCTGCATAGACACACTGATGTGAGTTGTTGCACTGGAATCTACCTACCATGTGTGTCTAGGAACCGAAGTTAAATTAACTTCAGAACAACCCAAATTAAGTAGCATACCTTTCTTAGCACGCCAAGCGTGATAGGTGGTACACTCTTTCTTCCTATGTCCTTCACCTCCTCAAAAGAAACAACCAGTACCAGTACCAGAACCGATTCCATCTTTTACACTAGGTGCCTTTTGTTCTTTCTTTTGTGGTGTTGTGTGTGCAGCTTCCTTATCCTTCTTCCGCTTTAATCCCTTACCCTTAAATTTGGAAGTTGAGGCAATATTAGCAATTTCAGTCTTGTCTTACTTCAACCTTTACTCTTCTTGGACACAGTGTGAGATAAGCTTATTCAGAGACCAAGTCTCTTTCTGACAATTATAGCTCACCTTAAACTGATTGAAATGTCCCGGAAGAGATATTAAAATCAAATGCACCAGCAAGTCCTTAGAGAGTTCAAGTTTAAGTGCCCTCAATTTTGAAGCAATATGAGACATTTTCATAATATATTCCATAATATTGCCTTTACTTCCATACCTCATTGAGATCAGATTTGTCAAGAGCGTCCCAATCTCAGCCTTTTTGTTCTTGACAAACATTTTCTCAATATCAACAAGGAATTCTTTAGTTGTAGTGATTTTCTCAGACATAGTGCCCCTAAATGCTTCTGGAATGGCTTTCTTCATGATCATCATACACATGCGATTTAATTTCTCCCACATTTCCATATCCCTCTTTTCATCCACTGTACTTTTATCCATAAGAGGTGGTGGGGAATCAGTTCTTATCGCAAGGTCAAGATCCATGACTCCGAGAACTATTAAAAGATTCTCTTTTCATGACTTGAAGTTTGTGCCATTTAGCATAGGGATAGATTTGATGGTCGCAGTAATATTAGCAGGAGTAGATATAGCTGAATTAAAGATAATAAACTTATCATGCTCACATAAAATAAACTTAGAATCACAATAGTAAATTCAAATAAAAGGTAAATCCCCATATCAAGATATCGACACTCCATCAAAATCTCATTTTTTGACAATAAATTAACTTGTAATTGACATCGTGGCGCAGTAATCAAACACATATAATAAGGACATATCAAACAATGAGTCTTCCTATTGGCCGATTCATTGCTCATATGCAAAATCAAATAATCATCACACGTTTACTACCGCAATTGCACATATAATTATGATAAATATGAATCTTCCTTTGGCCGATGAATATTTACATAAATTATATTCACACAACCTTTTATATTTCGAAATAAATTAATTTCCACAAGAGAGGTCACTTTTGTGACATTGTTGCTTCAATTAATATATCTCAAAATATATAAAAACCATACCAATAATTGAATTTAAAATTTAAACTCTAAGACCAAATTAAATTTAGGATTTTATTATTATTTGAGGTCAATTTATAAATAAACTTTAATTGAATCTCAAAATTAAATTCTTTAATCCCAAGATTTAGTAATATGGAAATGGGCCCAAAATTTAAACCTCAAGAAAGCTTAATAATTCTGAAAGTTTTAGGGTCCTTTCTGCAATTTTTGATATTTTTTAATAATTACATAAATGTCATTTGGGCTTAAAATAATTTCTGAAAAGTTTCTTGGGGTCAGAACGTAAGTTCATGGGCAGCCTCGCAGTTTTTCAAAAATTTAGGGCAATTCTGTGATTTTATAAAACTATATCAAATTCTCAAAAATCTACCCAAGCTCTAAATGGAATTTAAGGCTTTCAATTCAGGTTCCGATTTCCGTCACCGCCGGCATCAGTCTACAACCCATGAAGAGTTGAGACTGCCAGCAACAACGGCCCGCCGGAAAACTCGCCGGAGCGACCGAGAATCAGCCCGAAAAGCTGCAGTGCGGCTGCCAAGATGCCTCGTCATCAGTCGTCGCCATCTCGAGATCGTTCTCTGCCCAACAGGAGGTCACTTCAGCTACCGGCAACACCGAGGACGTCGACCAACTGGAGGCGGCATGTTGCCAACGGTGAAGTTGTAGGTACGGTCGTTTTTTTTTTTCAGTTTTCAAGTTCCAATTTTTTTTAAATAAATTAAATTTTACAGAGTTTCGCTATCTTGATTAGAATCTTAATCTATATGAAACCACAGAATATTATAATCAGGAGCCCCAACTACAATCTTAGCAATTCATAACTGAAGAAATAGCAGACCCAAATAAAACATGAACTGGAATCCGAAAACAGTTAATCATCAAAATAAATTTGATTTTCAATAACTCAATATGATTGAGCTCTGATACCACTTGTTAGACTAATAAAATTTTAGCGAAAGCCATCGTTATAATCGAGGAACCATCATATTGAATTATTAAGAATCATAAGTTAGTTTACGGAAGCGTACCTGAATCCATATGCGATTGAATTTGGGATTTGACCTTCTAGGGAAATACGTATCCAATCCTTTTAGAGAATCCTTTAGCTTTCTCTATATGCTCACTTCTGACGATGGGATGCAGAATAAAATAGTTGATAATGATATGTATGACCTAGGGACCATAACCCTTATATACTTGAGTCATCTAGGAGTTACCTATTTTAGCCCATCAATAAAATAAATAGCTCATTGAGTATCTACACATTAAAAGCCCACATCATATTAAATACATTAAAACCCAATACCTTAAACCTTATTTGATCACTTTTAATTAGACTTCCTTATTTGACAGTGCACAATATATAATTATTTCACATATAAGTCCAATGTTGGATTAAGGATCCAACATGATTTACTTTCAAGAAAATTTGAACTCACTATCCATAACTTATCACATGAATTGTCGTGTTTCATTTTAAATTTAATGAATATTCCATCTAAGTCTTTAATTCACTATTTTATTGTTGCATGTATGTACTAAAAATACAACATTAGAGGAAATATAAGATATTTTACCTAGCGAGGTTGTTGTCACTAGGCTCAGATCATATATAATGGAATGTCATTGGAGTAAATTTTTTTGTCATATAAGCTCAAGATTCTTACGTGGCAAGAAAAAATATACACAATATCTAGCACACCATCTATATTTAGCTGATATGCTAGACATTGTCTATTTAACAGTATTTTTATAATTAATTTATTTATCCCTTCTCTCCATCAATTAGTATTCAATCATTTACACAATTCGCATTTACAATTCACATTTACATTTGAGAAGATTTATAATATTAATATTGTATTTGTCATATTATTGAGAATTCACATTGTTCCATTGAATATACATATTAACCAATCTCATGATAACCAATATTTATCTACATCTTTTTTTTATACTTCTAATAACAACATTTGTTTAATACTTCATATTTGTTTTAGTAAGATGCTAATATCTTCTTTTGGTTTTTTTAATATATTTTATCGAAAATAATAATTTTGAACTTGAAAAAGATAAAGGTTAATCTGTCATTAAATGATACAACATTTATAAAGATATATTTGAAGTCATAAAACGCATATAAAAATGCGGCCCCATTATAACGATAATGATGATGCTCATACCAATATTTATACTAACCCACTCTTTAAGGTATGATGGAGCAGGGGTGGGTTGATACGGTATATCGAATTTTTTTGTCAATACCGATATCGATATTATATACCTAAAACTTTATATCGATGTCGTACCAATATGTCGGTATACCAAATTTTCGGTAAATTACACGACACATACCGTACCGTACCGATATACTGTATGTCAAATTCATGGACGGTATATATATTGTAATGTTTCATACCGAATGCAACAATAACAAACATTACAAAAAATTTATACCGAATACCGATATATTACCGGTATTTTTTGCCGACTATCGGTATTTAGGTATATATACCGAAATATTAATATTTTTTTTTGTATTTCGGTATATACCGAATTATCGATTTTTTTTATTCGCATACCGATATCGTACCGTAATATTTCGGTATTGATACTGTACCGTACCAAATATCACTGTATACCGAAAATATAATATTTTTGTTATTTTTTCGGTACGATAAATACGGTATTTCTATAATGGAATTTAACTTCAATAATTTGATTTAAGAAAATTTATGAGGGGGTTTTCTCGGCAAATGTCCCTCCAACATTCTAGTAAACTATGTGCAGATGGCATGAACTGCCAATACGCACTTGGGTGACTTTGACTAGGGTCATAGCGGATCTGAGGTGACTTTCATGAGGGGTTTGTTTTAGGCCTCGGATTTTTCCAAAACAGAGTTGATCAAAATTTATTTTTGGTTAACTATAGGGCAAATGTTTTGGTTATGATGTTAATAAAAAAGAAACACTTTATTATGAAAACTTAATTTATATGCTTTTAAAATTGTAAGAAGCGAGACAAATATTATTCAAGTGAAAATGCAAGTATTTTTAATTTTATTTATACTAGATTGCAATACACATTATTATTGATGATGTATTCTTTTGATTTGAATTTATGTTGATAATTTTAGCATTGATTAAAAAAATTAATTTTTAGGCACCATTTATCAAATTTGCCTCCGACTCTCAAAATCTCGACCCTGATGACTAGGGTTAACCTCTTTGCAATGATCCTTTCATTTTGATGGATTTTGTTAATATTTGCATTCTTTTAATTACTATTTTGTAATATGTTCATGTCAATACAAAGGCGGGAGACGACCTTAATCATTCACACTCTTTGGCCGTGTTTGATATAAGACTCCCGATGTAGGACTCATTCACACTCTTTGGCCATGTTTGATATAAGACTCCCGATGTAGGACTGAGATTCTGAATTTCAATCTCTATTTATTTTACAACTTAAATTTTTAATACTCAACCAACAACTTCTTGCACCTAATTATATTCTATATTAACATATTCAAACACTAATTTATTTTAGGGAAAAAATATATTAAACCCTGTAAACTATTCGATTTTTTTACACTTTATCATATATAATATATTTTGTTATATTTTCCCATATAAAGTATGAGATCACTTACTCTATATGGACAATTAACCCCTAGGATTTTTTGTGAAAGTTGAACTAAACCCCCCAAATTATGTTTTTTTTTTCAATTACTATATAACATAACAATTTTTACGCTTCACCAAAATAGTTCTTTTTTATAACTTATTGATACATTTTGTGTAAAATAAATTCAATAATTAATAAATAAGCTTACAGTATTTATTTTAATTATTTAACTTAAGTATTCATTCTATGATTATAATATTTATTTTTCTATTAATATAAGCTTACTGTGTGTTGGGGCGTATTGAATACCATATCAAATTAAGTTCATTTCAATTTTTTTCTAATTTATTTTCAATATTTAAGTAAAATACTTTTTTTTTTGAAAAAGAAAACAAAACTAAATATTTTAGTAGTGTTTTGGATGCATAACAAAGTAATGTGTTCGATTTGGATTTTCCATTTAGTTTGTTTATCTATTAATTTATTCCGCATTTGCATAAAAACCTTACCGAAACAGGAAAATCTAAACCTTGACTTATCACTTTGGTATGCGTCCAAAATGTTACTAACAATCAATTTAATTCGATGTTTTTTAAAAACTTTATTTTGCTAAAATATTGAAAACGTATTAGAAAAATTGAAGCAAACTTATTATTTTGATACGATATTCGATACGTGTTAAAGACACTACCAAAATAAAGCTTAATTTATTTTTTCTAATTATAATAATAATAGAAAAATAAATAATATAAGTATAATTATAATGCTTGTTTATTGACTATTTAACTTTAGTAGGTAAAGAACATATTAAACGTAACAATAAGTTAAAAAAAAAGGAAATATTATGGTGAAGTGTAAAAAATATTTATGAGTTTCAGCAAGATAGATTCCACATTCTGTTGACCAACAGTCGTGACCTGGGGAGCGAACGTCTGGTCCTGTTGTTGATGGAGAGGGGTTGTGATCCCTCTGGTGGGTTATCTTCGGGATCCTGGTGAAACTAGAATAAAGGGGTCTGAAGGAAGCAGTGGTTGCTCACTTGATCCAAGATTCATTTCTGCTGTCGGCTAGTAGTGCACGACCGGTTCCAAAAATATGTTATTCAGCATGTTTCCTAAAGTCCACAAGGATATCTCGTAAGGAAAGGAAGGGTGTAGCGATAGAGCGGTTCCGTTTACGATTCTATTCAAATAGGGTATTGTATTTAAGTTAATGATATTACTGTTTGTAGCATGGGAGAATATTACAAAAAAAATCCCTAGGAACAATGAAAAAAAAAAAAAACAGAATCCCGAGGGGGGAAATCCAATCTAAACTGGCGCAATTGATGACTCTGTTTTCGTATCAAATTCTTAAATACACGCATAGGGGATGTTATCATCTATCTCGGCCAGTTTTGCGAGGTATTGGAAATCCATAATGGCTCAGTCTTAGAGCTCCTATCGCCAACCAGGAACCCCTTAGGTTATCTGATAAACTAAAAAAAAAAATACATAGTTTGGGGGTTTAGTGTAATTTTCACCAGAATTCTTAGGGGTAAAATTGTTCGTGTCGAGTAAACTGCAAAAATCACATTGTTTGTATGGTAAAGTGTATCAAAAATTATTTTATATGGTAAAGTTAAAAGAATCAAATAGTTTAGGGGGTTTAGTGTATGTTTCTCTTTCCTTTATCCTCTCATCATTACATGTACATTTATTCATGAAATACTACTAAATACAATACAATAATACAATAATATTTACTTTTCAAACATGACTTAACATTTACAGTAAAAAGTAAAAGATTGTGAATTATACAATAAATAAGGATTATTATTTCACAAAATTGTGAATACTTAAGATTTTGAATATCAGGATTCGGAATTTCAACGAAATTTAGTCCAAACAAGTTCTTCGTGTCTGGAAACAAAAAACAAACTCTTAACCGAGTTATGTATCAAAATTGGCAATCATTATATCAAAATCTTATTAACGACGTGTAGAAACCAAACATCCGAACATTTTTTAATCCGATGGCGAAAATTAAAAAATAGGGCAAAAACCCCATGCATCCTCGATTGCGCGTTCTAATTTTATGGGCATCGGTTTACAAGATTATAGGAATATCTGGGTTCTACTTTCCGTTAAGATGATTTCGAGATAAATATTAATGTCGTGTGCAAATTCTGATGACATTTTTAGAAGAAATCAGGTAGTAGAAAGCAACTAGGTAAAAAATATATAATTTAGGAGGTGTTGTAATTTTAAGAAAATAGTTGATGAAGTAAATCTTAATTGAATACTTTAGGATGCAATTAGATTTGTTCCACACTATTGCAGAAACAACATTTCATGATGCCTCATATACGTCGGTTTCTACAAAATCGCCGTTAAATATGTTTTTACGGTGGTTTTCCAGAAATCGATGTTAAATCCATTATTTAACGATGGTTCTCTTAAAATCGTCGTAGAATCCTACATTTTACGACGGTTGTCTTAGAACCGCCGTAATTTAACAAGTATTCACAGTGGTTCCTTAAGAACCAACGTTAATTAGTTTATAGTTCACTGGATTTAACGTCGTTTCCATTAGAATCGTCGTATACTAGTAGTCTTCCATGTCACCGATTCTCGTCTTGCTTAAGCAAGTTGTTTCAACTGTTGATCCGTGTCTCATCCTACGATCTGCATTCGTCACGTCATCCGTAAAATCCATCTTAGACCCTCTCTCTCTCTCTCTCTCTGTTCTCTCTTTTTTTACCTTTCTCTTGACTCACCTTCTCTCTACCTTCCCGGTTCAACTCCGTCGCTCTGTCCTCACTGCCGTCTCCCATATCCTATTGAGTTCATACCAAATTCCAAACCCTACTGGCTTGGCGCGCTCGAAATTTACTCGCAACTCTGGTGGAGATAATGAGAGTGCAGATGAGGGTTTCTGAGGCGGCGGATTCGAGAATTCGAAGGGGTTTGCCGAGGATATCTATTGGCCAGGTTTGCTTTTTGGAGGAAAAAAATACTAAGTCTTGATGTGATATGCAATTGGTTGAACTTATTTATTGACTGTGCTTGAGGTTTCTGATTGTTTAAATCGTGATTTGGATTTTGATCTAGGGTTTAGGTGTTGGGTAGAAGTGATGAATGAGAATTCTAAGGTTTATTTCAACACAATAAAATTCTCTCTTTCTCCCTCTTCTTTAGCCCATTATCAAATCCTCGACAGTTCTTTACTTGCATCTAGTAATTGTGATATGTATTTTTTAATTATTACTTTGTTTAATGAAAAGCTTGATTTACAGTTCATTTTTGCGTTCTAATTTCTGAATCTGGTCGATTTCTTAGATTTCTCTAGCATTGATTGTGATTTATCATCTTGGCAAGTATTTAGCTTGGATTTCATTCAACATTTGTGATTTTCCCCCCTTCTCGCTTCATTTTTTTATTTGTTTTTCGAATGATATTCAGCTTGAAACTTGTTTTATCATCGATTAAGATTGCAAAGTCTCTTAGGTATTTTTTTTATTCTTCTTCTTAGCACGAATTTTATTTTCAGGTTAAATGTTGAAGTGTAGTAGCTTTTTCTTTACAGGTATTGCATCAGTTTGATCTACGTGTTCAATTATTTGCACAAGATTAAAGAATAAAAAGTAATATATGTTCATTCAGGAAGTTTTTGAAATTAGACTTGTTAATCATAAATGCTTATTTCACCAGAGCTTTTGATGAAGCGAGAATATGTCCGGCATAAGAAAAAAAAGTTTTATAGTAATTCAACTTTTGAGTATTTTTTTAGGTAAATTTTAATGTTTATAGTCACTTTGCAGGGTAAGGACCGATATCCTTATCCCGTCAGATACAAATCACTTAGGACTCAAAATGGGGTTACTTACACGATGGAGATTTTCGAAGGTCTTAAAGGCCCATCGTTTACGGTAAGTATCTAGGTGCTAAACTTTTCTGCAATCTTGCTTTTGTTAATTGATCACATGATTAACTACCAAATAAATACTGGCATTTAATGACAAATTCTAAATTAGTTCTTCTATTGATGGCAAGACATGTTTTAGAGACACACCAAACATTGCTTGGGAGAGCTTTCAGAAGAAAGGCTTCTCAAAATTATTGCACGGAAAGAGGTTTTCATCTAAGCTTTGAAACACAATTTATTTAGAGCAAACAGTTTTTCTGTCAAATTCTATTTATTTAAATATCATCTTTATTTAATCGGTTTTTTTACATTGTTTCTATTGTTTTTGCGAGTCGGGCTCGCTTGAGGAGACGATTGATATTGTTAAGGACTGTGGGGGGATTGATAGGACCCGGGAATTGGTAAGTGAGATTGCGGATCGGCCTGTCTGTAATCTTAAGTGCTAGTCGTAGAGTTTGCTCAGGCAATCGCTCGAACTGATGGTGAACTATAACTTGGAACGAATAAAATAAAGTTTTATTTTTTTAGGGTTTGTCGTTTAAATATGATTATTGTGGTCGAGTTTAAGTACTCAGTCTAGGATGAAGATGGGTTTTTCTTGGTGAATGTTGTATTGTATATTTACAAATTATTGTGGGCAATGTATATGTTCAGACAATGGTTGGGGACAGTGAAGTTTCATTCTTGTTATACATTTGTTGTACTTGACAAATAATGTTAAGCAGGAAATACTGCTTTCATTTCTTTGTTTTTAAATTTATTTTTACTACTTTATAGAAGGTATTTTTCGATGTCAGTTCTTGAAAATAGATTTTCTAGAAGGTATTTTTAAGAACCGCCGTAAAATGTCTGTTCTAGAAGGTATTTTTCAAGAACCGCCGTAAAAAGTAGTGCCGTTGTTTTTTACGATGGTTCTTTAACTGCCGTATAAAGCGTCACTATTTACGGTGGTTCAAGAAAAACCGACGTAAAAAACAACAACACTGCTTTTTACAGTGGTTCCAGAACTACCGTAAATGACTAAAAAGAACCGTCGTAAAAAAATGTTTGTGCAGTAGTACCACAAGAAAATAGATATTTAGTTAATAAGGAACGTGATATTGAATATATTCATTATAAAAATAATGAGCATCTATCAACAAACAAATGAATATTAAGTTCAAAACTAACTAATCTCTCATTTAAAGGGAGGAAAAAGAATAAATATTTGTAACATCCACCGCGGCCGATGTATTAACATACGTCAAAAATATTATTATTGAGTACACGTTTGTCAATATACCTTTCGCGGTGACCGGCTGCTCCAATAAAACCAATGAACTCCAATTATTCGGTAAAAAAATAAAAATTAATATCATGTTAAAAAGTAATAAGAATTTAATAAAAATTAATTAACATACGCCACACAGCAACGAATTTCATCATGCCATGGCCCTTTACGATCTAATGGTTGGGGTCATATACGCCTGACGGGTTTGGGCTACACACAGACAAATAGAACGCAGAGAAACTCATTACAAAATCCATTCAACAATTGGGCCTTATCCCAGATGCAGCCCACATACTTTTCAACGAGTCCCAAATGCGACTCCAGCCAGTCTCAAACAATACCAATATCGGAAAAGTCAGCTCAGGAAAAGTACTGTCAGTTCAAACTTCAAAGTAAACAAATACTATCATCACAAAATTCCCCAAATTCACAAACTTCGAACTCATTTTCAGACCAAAATCAAAACCCTAATCACCCAAATCCCCTCACCAAAATCCGAATATGGACAATTCGACCCTGGAATCCCACCCCCGTCCCGAAAACGTGGTCACCTACGACTCCCCCTTCCCAATCTACGCCATGGCCATCTCCGCCGCCGACCGCCGCCGCATCGCCGTCGGCAGCTTCATCGAGGAGCTCGGCAACCGCGTCGACATCCTCTCCTTCTCCGACGAACCCCCCTCCATCAAGCCCACGCCCTCCCTCTCCTTCGACCACCCCTACCCCCCTACGAAATTACAGTTCCACCCCTCCCCCACCGCCCCCTCCAACCTCCTCGCCTCCTCCGGCGACTTCCTCCGCCTCTGGGAGGTCAAGGACTCCTCGATCGAGTCCCTATCCACCCTCAACAACAGCAAAACCAGCGAGTACTCGGCCCCGCTAACCTCCTTCGATTGGAACGAGGTCGAGCCGAGGCGAATCGGAACCTCGAGCATCGACACCACGTGCACGATCTGGGATATCGAAAAAGGTGTCGTTGAAACACAGTTAATCGCGCATGATAAGGAGGTTTACGACATGGCCTGGGGCGAAGCTGGCGTTTTCGCCTCGGTCTCGGCCGATGGATCGGTTAGGGTTTTCGATCTGAGGGATAAGGAGCACTCGACGATTATCTACGAGTGCCCGGTGCCCGACACGCCGTTGCTGAGGCTGGCTTGGAATAAGCAGGATTTGAGGTACATGGCCACGATTCTGATGGATAGTAATAAGATATTGATATTGGATATTAGGGCGCCCGGGGTACCCGTTGCTGAGCTGGAGAGGCATGGTGGTTGTGTGAACGCGGTGTCGTGGGCCCCACAGAGCTGTAGGCACATCTGCTCGGGCGGGGACGATGGGCAGGCGTTGCTTTGGGATTTGCCTACGGTGGCTGGGCCAAACGGGATTGACCCGATGATGGTGTACCCGGCGGGTGGGGAGATCAATCAGCTGCAGTGGTCCGCGGCTCAGCCGGATTGGATCGCGATTGCGTTTGGGAACAAGATGCAGATGCTGAAAGTGTGAGCAGGGTTTGATTGTTTAGAATGTATTTATTTATGTATGTATGTATGTATGTATATTAGGAGTTGGTGATGATAATTTGGGCAATGGGTGTGTTTCTTGATTTTGTATTTGAATTTTGGATTTGTAAGATGACGTTCTAGTTGGGCTTAAGGCTACTCGGGTTTTTTCCACAATTATGTTTGATACGTTAAGCTGAGTTTATGTGCTGCGTGTTTCGATTGATCGGTAGTTTATCTATTTGATTATTTCATTTTATGTTTTTTGGGGTGCTTGTCTGGTTTCTTTAGTTCTTCATTAATCAATATATCTACCAAACGTAAAGCGCAAGAGGAAAGAAAGTCGGATTGGGTGTTTTCACTTGCTAGTTCGAAAATCTTTATAAAATTAGCTAGCGCGAGGCGTATAACATACATGAGTTTGAAATATGATGGATTCATATGCAGTTTATGTATTTTTTGGGGAGTATAGTGGAAATTAGATGAAGTTATTGTGGCTGGTTTACATGAGTATGATGTCAGGTCAGCATCTCAAGTTTGTCATGGTAAAATCTCTGATATTACTGCTCTGTTTTCACTGTTCCATAACAGTTGTACTTTGTGTGCTTAGGAGAGATGGAGAGAATGCTAGTCATCTGTTTTGTTCAACAACTGAAAAACTAAAAACTAATTTTGTGTAGTCGTGGCTCAGTTAAAAAGGAAACTAAAAATCATTGAAAAACAAATGTCCTTTGGTATTCATTTATATGAAAAGTGGCATGGCTAATTGTCTTAGTGTTAGTTTTAAATATAAAAAAAAAAAAAAAAAAAAAAAAAAACTATTTTCCTCGGTCTAATCTTAGATCAAAGAAGGTTATCCTTCAAAAAATTTACATTTTGTTTGGATAACTAAAATATTGCCAGAGCTTGGTTTTAAGTTTTAAGGATGAGTAGATGAAAATTAAGGCGAGGCCCAGGAGGCGGTTTTCCTTGCAGTATACATACAACTTTCAGGCTTAAGTGCATATTTCACCAATTAATTGCTAATTATAAAAATGCTTCAAAAAAGAGAAATAAAAAAATAAAAAAACATTATAGTTTAAACAAAGGGAAATAATTGGTATTTGGTTCTATTTGAAAACTGTCATATATATTTTTATCGATACTAATATACTTGTAACTTGCAAGTCATGAAAATAAAAATGCCCCGGGTGCAAATTTTGATTGTTTTTTGAAAAATACGTTATAAAAAAAAGATTCTAACTTTATTAATGAATTAACAATTATCTTAAGTGATAAATTGCAAGCAACTTTTTACTTCGAAGTAAAAATCAGGATAATTTGTACACTAATGATCTCCTAATCGTCAACAAATCGTGTATTGTAAAACTTAATTGCATAAGAAAGGTAAACAGATCAGAAATAAGGTATTTTTTAAATATCGTAGTTAACTTATCAGTTTGGATATCATATTAGTAATAAAAATAGTGGTTATTTTGATATTCTTAAAACTTATGGGGTTGTATTGATTACATCGCAAACTTCAAGGACATCTTTACAAATTCCCCATCCAACTCCGTATAAATAATTGCAAAACCCTAACCCTAAACGCCCATTTCAGCAGCCGACAACAAGAACCCTCGATCTCCATTGCATCTTTGTGGAACGGGAAAAATGTCGGTTGGAGAGCTCGCTTGCACCTACGCCGCCTTGGTTCTTCACGACGATGGCATCGCCGTCACTGTATAACTTCTTTCAAATGGAAATTTGCTAATGTACACACTTACAGTTATCTTTAAATTATGATGATATTAATTTTATTTTGTTTCTGTTTAGGCTGAGAAAATCGCCACGCTAGTGAAGGCGGCGAATCTGACGGTGGAATCATACTGGCCGAGCCTTTTCGCTAAGCTTTGTGAGAAGAAGAACATTGAGGATCTCGTCATGAACGTTGGATCTGGAGGAGGCGCCGCCGTCGCGGTCTCTGCTCCTGCCGGAGGCGCTTCTGGTGGTGCCGCTGCTGCAGCTGCACCTGCCGCTGAGGAGAAGAAGGTAAAATGTTTTATTCACTTTATTTATCTTAGGTTTTTAATTTATTGTTAGTTTTGCCATATGGTACCACAAACGATAAAATCGTAAGGATTAATCTTTTAGTTGCTATATTAGATTAATACATGATGAACTAAGTGATTGTACAAATCTAAATTCTGGAAATATATTCCAGATGGAGTATCTTTAGCTTTCTCATGGTTTTGCTAGTTAATTTTGGGAAATAGAAAGGAGAAACAGGCTTTGAAAATCATGTTGGTATTATGTAGTTTACTCTGTTGGTGTTTTGGAATTTATTTGGATGTTAGGTTGATTGACTTGTATTATTGTATCAAATCACATGTTTATAAATTGACAAAAACTCTTGTTGAATTGCCTAATGGAGTGAGCGGGCGAGTTTTAGTTATTCTAATTGGTGTTTAGGATTCGTTTTTAATTTTTCTTCTCAGATTTTAGGGGGTTTTATGTTCATTTCTTGATTTTAAGGGTTCTTTTTTTTTTTTGTTAGTTGATGTTTTTGTATTTTTATTTTTATTTTTGAGATTGAGTTTCAGGGGCTATGTATTGCCTCTAGTAAATCTTATTTATGCTAGATTGTTTGTTGAATGTGGAATGTCTATCAAGTTGTTATTTTCAAGTATTAATATTTGATGGAGTGAGTTAATAATTTTGTGTGTTGATAATTCAACTTTTACAGGAAGAGGCAAAGGAGGAGAGTGATGATGACATGGGATTTAGCTTGTTTGATTAGAAAGTCTTTTGAATCTTGTTTTTTATTATTTTAATTTTGCAAATTTGGGGTCACGGACTAATTTGAGTTATAATCTAGCTCATCATAGAGATTTTGTTTTACTTTGCGAAGGATTACTGTGAGGTTGTTGGCTTAATCTCACATTGCAGTAATACGATTTGGTTATTTTGAAATGTTTAATCTCGTATGTTATGTACGACAAATTTGGTTTTTGTCATTTTCATATGAACTTTGTTTTGGAAATCTATATTGTTTCTAAAGTTAGAAAAATAAATTGGCTCGTTTTATATGATCACTCCTACTACAAAGGCTCAACGAAGAAAATGAATATTGGACGGAATGAGTTTGATCGTTTGAATGGAAAATTTCTTGGACTATGTCACTAATAAGATCAAATTACACGAAGGTCAAAAAAAATTAGTGGTGTCAATGACTAACACGAATTATAAATGTACACAATTACAATATCATTGACAAGAAAGCCATGACATGTAACTTCTACACAAAGTACAAAATTATACTATACAAAAACGATATCATAACACAATTTGTCATTTCTAAATTATACAGGTTCCCACACCGGGGCAAGTTTAGTTTTATACATAATATTTGCCACCCCGTCATTCACTTTCACAAAAATTAGAAAAAAGTAGTTAGCATAATTAAAAAGTTAAAATTTACCTATATTTTTTTATTATGCCTTTCTTTTAACGCAAATGATTCCTTAATTGTTCATAGTCAGAATACATTTAGTAGGGCTATATAAATAAATATATGAAACAAAAATGAAATTTGTAATCTAATTTGGGATAAAAAGGAAAGTATAATAGGACGGGAAGAGTATAAAAATGTAAGATATTATATGAAAGATTAAAATAAACTCAAACATAGTATATAATTTAAAAGCTCTAGAACAACAATATACAATATCCCTTGTGTTTGAAGCATAAATATGTTGATTATATTAGTCATGGCTCACTCATGATCGAGTCATCGTATTAAAATCATACACGTTTACTCTTTGTATCTAATTATTCGTCTCAAATTCATTCCAAAAAGACCTGATCACGGTTTTGGAATCGTCGGTTCTCAATTCCTCAAAACAGGGAATCGTAATCGGAACCGTGGTTTTACGGTTCCGCTTCCAAAATCGGAACCATCGGTTACGGTTTTAATCAGAATTGTCTATCTTTTTTTTTTTTACATTATTTAAATCTTAAATAATATTTTCAATTATGCATATAATTTATAATATTATTTATAAATATAATACATCATATAATATATTAAAAAAAACCAAGAAATCATACACGTTTACTCTTAGTATCTAATTATTCGTCTCAAATTCATTCCAAAAAGACCTGATCACGGTTTCGGAATCGTCGGTTCTCAATTCCTCAAAACAGGGAATCGTAATCGGAACCGTGGTTTTACGGTTCCGCTTCCAAAATCGGAACCATCGGTTTCGGTTACGGTTTTAATCAGAATTGTCTATCTTCTTCTTTTTACATTATTTAAATCTTAAATAATATTTTCAATTATGCATATAATTTATAATATTATTTATAAATATAATACATCATATAATATATTAAAAAACCAAGAAATCGCTGGTTCCAAGCCGGTTGCGGTTCCGATTCCACGATTTTTGAAAACCTGGAACCGAAACCGAGACTTTTAAAGCTAGTTTCGGTTCCAGTTCCATAACCGTTGACCACGGTTCTGATTTTTGAATTGTTAATTACGGTTCCGATTACAATTTTTAACACAATTCTGATTTCATTTGACCAGGTCTAATTCCAAATAACTTGTTTGGAATATAAATTAGATTTAGAGATCTGTATTTTAGAATTAAAAAAAAAAACTATCAAATAATCTTTTAATAGGGGTTCATTTGCTTATGAGAATAATACAACCACCACCACCACAACTACCACCACCACCACCACCACCAACAACAACAACAATAATAATAATAATAATAATAATAATAATATATTGACAGCAGGGTGGCTGCCTTGCTGCCGCTAAGTTTTTTTGCCGGTGAGTAGTTTTTTTTCAAATTATTTCTTACTATATGTTCGAATATTTCTTACTATATATGCGAAATTACTTATTATATGTTCGACTTTTTTTACTTGATGGCAAAAAGGCAACTACTTGTATGAGTGAGGTCTCATAAAATGAAACCATTATTAACCTACTCACTCATCTGAATGAGTGGTAATAGGTTTGGGCGAGTCACATGATGGGTAGGATTAAAGTGGTCTTATTGTATGAATCGGTCTCACACGATACCTTCTCTGGCAAAAAATTATCTTACTTGATTGTAAAAATTTCTTATTTGATGTGCAAATATTGTTATTTTTTGTAAGAAAATAAAATTCTTACATGATATCATAATATTGTTATGTATTTCTTACCTAATATAACATTAGATAATTTCTTATTTGATGATAACAAAATTTTCTTACTCAATGATACCAATTTTTCTTACTTAATTCCAGAAATTTTCTTATTTATAATGAAACTAGTTTTTTTACACCCGTGCGATGCACGGGGTAGAAAGTTAAAATATAGAAATACAAATTATATTAATATTACTTTTATTATTATTTACTATGTGAACATATAAATAGACAGAGAGATAGAGATGGAGAGAAATAACGAACAAATCACACTACATAAATTATAGATCTAATCCACACTATATACATGAACGTTAAGATTATATGTTATTGAATACTTCTTTGTACACTATATTATTGGTCATGTTCGATCTCGAATCGTCATCACCACAAACTAATATTTTCAAACCCTTTTGATGAGTGACATGCGATACAACAACATATAACTGATTATGACTGAATAAGGGATCCTTCATATAAAGGCTGACGTTCGAAAGTGATTGACCTTTACTCTTGTTTATCATCATAAAATCATGAGCGAAAATCGCCTTCGTTGAAACTTGAAAGGTATCCTAACGTCAGAAGGTGTTAGACTAATTCAGGAAAAGCAACACTTGTTTGCCGGCCTTTTTCCCGGTTAGAATTTTGCATTCAAGGACGTGCGTGGAAAGTCTTGTAACAATCAATCTTATCCCATTACATAATCCCATGGAGTGGTCTATGTTCCTCGATAACATAACAGGAGTCCCCACCTTTAGATGTAATTCGTGATTGGACACCCCTGAACACTTTATATCATTCAAGAATTCAGGCGTGTGCAAATCACTCAATAAGTCATTCCGATCGCCGGATTTGCAGGCACTATCTGAACTCAGGTAGGTGTACCCCTCACTCGAGTTCAAAGTGTTCATGTACTCATTGATTGAATCCACAACATCTAGAGTTGAGGCTCAAGAACATGTGGTCATTAATAGAGTCTCTAAATATCGGATATGTATCCTCAAGAATAGTTGCAACGAGGTTGCCCAAATATCGAAAGAGGATATCATCTAGAATTTCTATAGCAGCACAACCGTCATTCGGTCCTCTTATCTTTCCATCTCAAATGCTGGCAATCTAATCAGATAACTCTTCCAACTCAACACGTTCTTATCTGTCACCGTGACTCTAGAGTCTCATGTTCTAAGTGGGTCTCAACACAGTGCAGTGCATCTACATACTGGACACATTGATATTCGCATTCATTATCTCCACCGAACATAATGGTTTTTACACCAAATGGTTTGTGCCTTTTGGTCGGATCGATATTCTCCATTATATCTTGAAAGCTCTTCTCAACAGCCTCAAAGTAATATTTGTGCATCTTGGACCCTCGTCCTATATTATGAGTTTGTAACGAATCACCAATTCCACAAGCGGGGTGCATTTCTTAATATTCCAATCTGACCCTTTATGTGGATTCATAGGTATAACGAATCGGGAGTGTGCGGTCCTTCGACTAGGCAAAAGAAGAGATGTTATGCCGCTCTATACCACATTCAACACGATATGACCTTCAGACCTCAACCTAACAGATAGAGTTCTACACAAATATGTTTTTCCCCTATCTCCATAGCTATAAAAGAAGAACATAGCACCACCATCGGACTCAACCCACTCATTATCTTGGAGTACACACTTTTTTGATCACTCGTCATTTTCATAGAAGTTCGGCATTCTCCATAAAAAATGGCCTACAATTATAGTTCAACTCATCCTGGATCAATCTACTGTAGCCAACACCGTTACCATCGGTCTCTGAAAATGGCATGGAATCATAATCGCGCAGGCTCTTACCTTGACGTCTCAGTAATTTCTCAATCTCTACCAAAACTAAATCTTTTATCTGAAACTCACTCAAATTCACTCCTCCTAAATAGTCATATACGTTTCGGTTATAATACATATAAAAAAACAACCATAACTAATATAGTAGATTCAATATATTAGAATCACGATTCATTACGCATCACCACAACTATTTATCGAGATTTTTAAAGATTAGATATTGCCTGTAAAACATATCTTCCTACAGAAACTGCCAACTCTTATCCTATACATCCTCGGGCCTAGCAAGAGTATCAGCTAAAAACAATGACACAAATAGACACTTGAGAGAGTGAGCGGAGACCCACTCACTTGCTTCGGAGGGTGCCTATCTCATACAAACTCGGAGGGTGCCTCTACATACGTCAGGAGTCTTGCCTGAGGATATATCTTATGCGCTTCCATCCATTCAAGGAACATGCTTTCCTTGTATTTTTTTTTTATTTAGGACATCCTCTATATCTTCGTCCTCTTCATAAACAATGCTCTTTTCATTCTCTAGATGGAAGCTGGGACGTGTGACTGAAGGTTAATTATATTGCAATTCGAAGACCAACAACCTCCTGATTCGTACGTATTTATTATGTATTTGTATATGTTCCGAGTCATGTTTGAGTCTTTTTGTTATCTTTTTCAGGTTGAGGTTAAGCTATTCTGAATAATTTTGCATTCTACAGCTTTTTACTTAACTTTCCAATTTTTCGATCGGTAATTGGTCCTTTTGATATGACTTCTATGTTTTCTCATGCAGGTAGAGCGCTAGACGACCCCTGGATTTCAAGGAGATTAATCTCGTAAACCGTTACAAGAATCGAGAGACAAGGACGGGGAAGACAGCGCGAAGAAGTAGCCACAAGGACACTCATCTGGTCGGATGGATCTGATATCCGATCGGATTGAGCCTATAAACCCACACCGGTCGGACGTCCCAATCGGATTAACCTATTGGACTAACATCCGGTCGGATGGATCTGACATTCGACCGGATTGGATGAGAAAGACCCCCATCCGGTCGGATTACTCAGACCATCCGAACGGATGCCAGTATTACAACTCGGATTTTCAAAAGATTTTCAGTTATACAAGAAATGAATGGGGGGTTTGATGCTACAAAAAGACCAGAGGAAGGTGGAAAGATATCTCATTTTTTTGGGGGAACATTCCTTGATAACATCGAGTGAATGATATATTAGAGCCCTCATGGCAATCCGATACAAGTTTGATCGGTTCATTAGTTTACCATTCAAGAACGCATATAATTCGGAGTTCGTGACAGACTCCCGGGTTCATTGCATAGAGGATCTTCTCTCCGGAATCATTGGAGATAGTATAGCTGTCACCTTTCAATTTGATCATCTTTTCATTTTGGATTATTATCTTTTTAAACTCTATTCTCGTTATTGTAGTTTATAATCTTTCAGTTCAATATTTCTTGTTTGGAACTTAGTTATGGAATAATAGTGTTGGTTTTGAATCCTTGGTTGATTATGATTAATTGATGTCATTTGTTTTTGCAAACTTTGATTGGGATAATTCAGTTGATCATGTCCTTGTTTTTCTATAATTGTTAGATGTGTGCTTGTTATTTTTAGAAGTACGTCTTGTCAATGCATACCAAGTGTTCGATAATATGCTTTATATCTTATTTGTAGTTTATTCTTCTTGTTAAGTTTTCAAATAGCTTATAAATTATTTTTTTGAATTCGTTGTTAAGTTCTTACATCGAGATTGACACCCTCTTTATAAGATTAGTTTGAAATTGTAGTTGCTTAAATTAATCAAATCCAAAAACCCCTTTTGATCGTGTGTTTAGAATTAGAACTTGTGATTTCTGATATAATAAACATCGTCGACTCTGTATTTCCACTCCTCGAGAGAATCGACTCGCTTTAACTTACCAGTCTACAATGACTCCTTTCTCTTGTGGGTGAACTAAAACCTTTCAAATGTAGACGTGCATTGTTTAACTAATTTCAATTTTGAAAGAAGCAATTTGTTCAACTCACCTCCATGTCGCCTCACATTAGGAAACTTGCCAACAGTCGTAGTACATGCTCACTTCATCAACGGGTTTGCCAGATTTACTATAGTCAGTACTCTAATAGAACGCAGCGGTCACACGATCGTGACCCTTGTTGACATACTTGAATAGATACTTGATGGACCTTGATTGGTTGCACCATTCCACATTGATGTGCGCATCGTATTTCATCAACATTTGATGACAGTGAGGGACAAAATATCTGTTATCAAGAGGGACACCACCTTTATTGAGCGTTCTCCTATTATCTCTCTGTCTATAACGTGGATAAATCTCATCGTCAATTGACGTAGTCTCCAGGTACTGTTTCATGAAATGATTCGTGCAACGACCCTCAACCATGCACGAAGAGTTTTGCTTGACAATACTGCACGATTCGTGGATCATATGTTTTTTCATGGCTCCATAGTACGTGGGGTCGGATGCCTCATCAGGTATTTTGGCCGAAATTATTCTATCTATAATCACAGGAGTTTGATACTTGGCCTCTTTCACCAGTAACAACAATATGTGAGCATGCGGCATTCCATGCTTCTGAAACTCTATCGTGTACATAACTACAAGTATTTTTAAAAAAGAAATACATATTAAAATGGATGGTTTAAAGCGCAACACGTACATATATTATCAAACACTACAACATCTAATACATCGTATTAGATAAAGGTAATTTTCTATTCACCTACAACGACCTGCCCAAATATTTTATTATGGTGAAGATTTTCTATCAGCTAGTCCAATTTCGCCTTAAAAACTCTGGAGATGATGTCTGGGCTATCCTCAGTTCTAAGATTACGTGCATATAAGAATGAACAATCTCGGGCCAACTTGGATTGCACGTGAACGTTATGAACAAAATAGGATAACCGAATTGCGACATGTAACAATCGCATCTTGATAGTTTTGTATCATGAAGCGGGCTCCACCAGTAAAGGTAGATGGCAGTATAGTACGCTTGCCCCGGGCAGACAGATCAGTATCACCACGCATGACAACATCAACCAAATCCCTGTAGATATCACAAAGTTTCTTCTGATTAAATCGAATATAATTTAATCAAGCCGTCTCAACCATGGTATGCACATCCACAAAAAACTGCTAAAATAGTTGCCGAGATGAAAAAATAGTAGAGGGTTCGTTTTCCCTGTCGAGAAGTTTAAATGCAAAGTATTCATGGACACTGATATGTTTTCGTCCCTTCTCGGTTTTGTTTTTTCTCTCCATAAATAGAATATTCTCTTTGTATCCATACTCCCCATAAAGTAACAACAAAGGATACTGCAAGGCCAAATACGATGCATTCATCTCATTTATCCTGCACAAAGAACCACTCTGAGATTCAACCACTATGTCATTCGCCCCCAAAGCACCATCAAATTCACCGACAACCAACACGACAACTTCAATTGAAAGTTGGTAGATTACGTGTACGTTCCTCCTTATTATCAGTTCTCTTGACAATAAGACGCACCCGAACATCAGTATGACCACACTGTTGCATTTTATCCTTTGCCATTCTAAATGTCTTCACAAGTTCATTATGGTCGTCTAACATTTGCTTCAGCACGTCAACAATCTCTTCACGTAGATTATTAGCCAGTCCTACTTACCTACATTACAACACAGCCGACACAAATGCAAATTATAAAATATAAGTCATGTCGTAAACAATATCAAGACTAAAGAATTATAAATATTATAATTATTTTTCACATAACGAACCTCAATGAAATCATCCGGTGAGAAACTTCATGTTCTGTATCATATACGTAAAGATGTACAAACTTAGGGCTTCCACCATTTTCTGGCAAGAGATCACCAATTAGGTGGTAGTTCTGATCGTGTATTCTGAAATGGGAGGACCACCTTCTTTGTTCATATCATTATCAATCTTTCCCCCCATGGACATAAAACAGAACATACTATTATAGGATATAATGTTATCTTGAAAGTGTTTGCTTTAATTGTTGGTTCCATGCAACAATTCATGGAGAAACGCAAATGGTTCCCTTAACCGGAGGAGGTCAATAATGTCGTGACTATAACATCCATTGTAGTCCGGATTCGTTGGGTTATTCTGGGAGCTTAACCTCTCCTCGTACCGAAATATGACACCATAGAACTTACACGATATCTCACATCACCAATATCTCAATACTCTACAAATTAATTAACCTATTCATATTGCAAGACTGATATTAATAACAATGAGGAATATTCATGGGTGTGATATTAAAAGCACACTTAAAAAAATTTGTACCCGATGGCAGTGCGTTGTTGCTGATCGGGTCGTCCGTGAGACCAATTACCATGCTTGCACTACTGGTCCCTCTACCGATATTTTTCCTACGTGCATAGGGTCGTCTATTAACTGGAACTACAGTTCAAAATACAAAACGTTCATGATCAAAAATAATTACGATAAAATCTAACTAAATTAAAAATGATTGCAAAATTCATTAAATTATGACTGACCAGCACTTGTAGAAGATTTTTTCTGTCGGCCATTGGACGGTTTGTCAATATCTATAATTGTACCATCAATAATATTTGAAACAGTCTTCCTTCATGTGTAGGGTCTTCTCTTGACCGGGGCTGTAGTTGAAACAATACAAGTCAATACATCAAGTTTAATTACGGTACTTATAAATCAACTTGAAAAGTATGTTGATTTTTAGGAAAGTAAATTGACCAACACTCGTAGTAGACAATATCTAATTGACATGTACCAGATTGTCAATATTCGGAACTACAACAACATTATCATTAACAATTGTATTATCCAATGGATCATCAATGATGAGGTCAATGAATATTCTTGAATTAGAACCACCACAACTTTTGTTTAAATGCTCATTGTGGGGTCCAGAGAGCCACCTCGAATAAGTAACTACAGTTTTTATATGTCACAAACATACACGTCAGATTTATCAATTTTAGTGTAAATTATATTAATTCAATGTTGGAGCTGAATTAATAAAATATACCATTAGTGACGTCACTTAGAGTCGAGCTTTGAAAAGTTGAAACTCTATTGCCAGACTTATGTCTTTTCAACTCGATAGTTACACTCTCATTTGGTATCTGGGAGCCTATAAGAATTGATGCTAAGACATTAGTTCAGATAAATAAAATAATATAAACATCAGTTATAATAGTACATTAACATAACAACATATAAAATATGGAATCCAATGTGACTATATACAACCGTGCGAGCAATTTAGCCCCAAATTCGTTAAATGAGCCGTATTTCTACTTGCGCTTGCGCTTGATAGTATTCTTGGGGTCACGCACGGGCATGTATTCTCAGACACATTTATATTGCCTGTAACAATCAGACAGTTGAAAAATAAATCATAAATATTTAAATAAATTAATATACATTAATGAGCTTTGCACTTAAAATTTTAAATTCATGCATTACCAGATATATTATTGAAATGACCCGTGCATTCGAATATTCCCAACAATATAGTAAGTTAACTTTCAACAACACACACACACACACAAATTTCAACAAAGGTAGAATCTCAAATGCATGTGAAATTGAATTATAACATATTTGATAAACAAACTGAATAGTAGAAAGTTGAAAAATAAGCCATAAATACATAAATAAACAAAATTAAATCAATATATATGAATGAACCTTCAACTTAGAATATAACATTTTATACATTACCATATATTTTATTGGAATTAATATTTATTGTAAAAATAAATAAATTCAACGAATATAGTAATCTAAATCTCAAGAACATCTATATATAGAAAATAAATACAACAGTCGAACAATTTCCAATAGTTACGCTAATTTAATATTAATGTAATTTTTTTAAAAATCAAATAATATTGTAACCTAAATTTATAATTACGCACAATTCATTCATAAAAAGAATTAAAAAAAGTAAATTAAATTAATTTACGTGAATGGAGATTAAAATAAAAATCTCAAATCTATACATTACTAGATACATGGTTTGAATTATACACAACATATTTAATAACATTACCAGATAATACATTTAAATTAACATAATAGACAATAATAATTATTATTATAATAACTTATTTCAATTCAAGATTTATAAAGTATATACATGCATACACATATACATACATGCTCTCTTTATATACTAAAAACGAATAAAATTATTATTCTAATATCTTATTTCAATTCAAGATTAATAAAGTATATACATACATACACATATACATACAAAAAACGAATACTTATAATTTAAAATAAGAAAAAATAATATGATGTTATTCGATTATTAATTAAAATAAGTAACTAAATTTGAAGAAGTAAAAAAAAAAAGAAAAATACATAGACATATTAATCAAACGTTATATTATATATAAATTTTTTTAATTTAATTATTTTCTATAAATAGTATGTAGATTTATATATTTTAAATTATAAATACAAATAAAATAGGTTTTAGAAGCCCAATTGATAAATAAAAATCAATCCAATTTGGCCCACTTGTTAAAGCCCAACTCAAAATCCCTACACATTTTATCCTACCCATTTAAATCCACCCCAAACGAACATTCTGTACATTTCACACCACATCCAATGGTCCTAATCTACCATCACCAAACTAACCCTAATATAAATACCCCAACCCTAGTTTTTGGCCTATTCGCCACCCCCCACAAACCCTAGCCATCGTACCCTCCACCTTCTCTAGAATGTCGAGATCGAAAACTAACCCGGCCACTCAGAACCTAACTACAGCTCCGGTTAAGCTTCATCGCTCACACACAACACAAACACATGGAGTTCTAGTTGAAACATCTGGTCTCATCCGTAATCTCTCCCGTCTCCTCCATTCCTCCTTCTCCGGACTGTAGCTTAACTTCGTCGCTCCTTCGCCATCTCTATCTGACTAAGATTCACCGTTCACATACAATACAAAAACACCATGAGTTTCTAAATCCTACCTCTGGTTCTATCCACCATCTCTCTCGCATCCCATCACCCTTCACACACAACAAACAAACACCATAAGTCTCCTTTTTTATTCTGAAATGCACCACTCGAATTAGACCAGGTCTATGCAAGATGTAAAGTTTTAACGGGTTTTGGATCACATGCACGGACTTTTGTTTTGAAATTTCGAGGATAATTCATCAGGTAAACCTTCGAGTTAGGGTTTTTATTGTTTTCTTTCAGTAAGTTTTTAAAGTGAAGTTGCATTTAAAATTCTTGCAAACCTCAATTTTTTCCTTAAACAATCTAATCTTTTTTATTTTTCAAATTTTAAGATATTTGTGGCCTATTTTACTTATCTGATTATTAGATTCAATTTTTAGTTTGTTTATTTACTGAAATTCATTTACATATATCAATCTATATTGAGATCTAACTGACTTTTATATGTTTATCCAGATCTAATGGTGTGTTTATTTACTGAAACTCATTTACTTGTATATCAAATGAATATATCATTTCGGTATTACTTGTATTATTTTTAATACAATTTTATAGCAAGTGATAATTGTCATTTCTTCTCGAGATTATACAACTTGTATATTTTGAAAATTTGAAAAATGGTATTGTTTACAAACAAGTCTATTTTTTAAATAAAATTGTAATGTGTATATGTTTTTATTATTTGGTCCTTTCAACCGTTAATATTTTACTCAAGGCTAAGAGGTTGTATTTTTTTTCAAAAACATACCATATAATGCAAAAAGTACCATATATTATCTAAAGAAATAATTTAAGTTGTATTAAATATAGTTGATTGTTTGCAACCATTATAAGATACATAAAACGTTTTCATATGTCACAGTTAAAGCATGGATGCAATTTTTATCTGTCAATTTATTATACATTGCTTATGGTTTATATCAATGATGATTAGTGTATAGGTTTTTATTTTGTACACAATTAGCTAAGGTGAATGTGTTTACTTATTCTTTTAATGATTGTAATTTATTTATTCATTTTATATGTTGTATTTTTTTAGTTTTTAATTACTGCTTTAGATCACATGATAGTAATCAAAATCTCGAAAATATTAGATCACTACAGTTTACTTAGTATAGGTCAACAAACATAGGTACACTTGACTAAATCCATTTTAGACTATGCTAACATTGTTTATTAAAAATCGAATTAATTGGCACTCTATAAATATTACTACACCAAAATCCATGCGTGTTAAAAACTGTTTCAACTGTAGTAATTTAACATGCAATGGACTTTTAATATTACTACACCAAAACTCTACAAATATTTTAGACCATGCTAATATTTTATGAAAATGGTGAAAAAATTAGATAACTACAATTTACTTAGGATAGGTCAACAATCATAGGATAAATTGGTGAAACTAAATCTATTGTAGACTATATCAACATTGTTTATTAAAAATTGAATTAATTGGTAAACTCTATAAAATATTACTATATAATAGGAATCTAAGTATAAAAATGAGACAATACACATCCATATAAAAGACATTATTTGAATGAATTATTTGAACACAAAAGTATATAATAAGAAGATTTTATTAAGCAACTTAAAATATGAAAATATCAGATTCCACACCACATGATTGTTCAAGCATAAAATGATATCACCCTCTAACTGAATTCAAAACAGCATAATCAACCTCAATAAGGAAAACCCAATAGCGAAAATAAAAACTGTAATAGCATAACAACAACAACAACAACAACAACAACAACAACAACAACAACAATAATAAAGAAATTGTTCTTAATTTAATCATAATGTTGCACAACTCCACCAATTCTTGCTTCATCTTCCTCGTCAATCTCAGCAACACAGTCTTCTTCAAAGTTTAGTACATTCTTGCGCACCGATTTTCCATTCTTAGATAGAATCCTAGACGTCTTTACAGAAGTGGAAGCTATACCCTCACCACCAAACATCAGTTTCTTTATGGTTGGACTTTCACCATCCAACTCCATAACTTTGACTTTCTTAATAGGAGTAGTAACCTCATACTCGAAACAGGCATCCTGCACATAGGTTTCAAGTTATAGTCAATGCATGTAATCTATCTTCACCTTTTTAGAATTTCTAAAAACTTGAAACGGGCCTATAAAATTACCATCCCATTGTCGGCATCCTCCCTTTGAATCAATGTCAAAAAGTCCGATTCCTTCAACAAAATAAATTGTCAATAAATTATAAATATTTTCAAAAAAATTCAAATATCTCAAAATTTATCTTGCAAACTCACATCCTCCTCGAGGGTCTTATTGTATTTAGCTACTAATGTCTGGTCAGTAATCAATCGCACAATTGAAAATGAGCTTGATTCATTATGGACTTGTTCCATATTAACCTTCACCTTGAAAAGAACCATTTGATCAATTAGTTTCAGCAAATCATCCGGCAGTTCTTCATCGGACAAACTCTACGATGCCAAAAAAATCCACTTTACAATTAGATATTATTGCTTATATTACAAATAAATATCTGGAATAAAAAGTCAAGAAAAAATCCCACCTCTAGAAATTCAACTCGAAGATCTTGGCATGACCTTCTAATTAATTTCTCGGCCTCCTGATCCCACCATAGTAGAGATGCATAATCCTTAGAGTCCAAAACCTCAACCCTTACCTTGGACCTTCATATTAAAATAAATGATATTATATAATTATCTACTAGATTTAATACAATGTAGTATTACTCATTTTATTAAATTTACTTCTTACCTACAGACGCCCGACGAATAATTTATTAGGCAACCTCCACACTTGAATTCATTCTCATCCTCCTCAAGCTTTCTATGGTACTTTTTGCATGAATTGTGCCACCAATCATAGATAAAAGAACCATTATAGCACATATCCAAAACGTAAATGGATGTATTTGAAATAGTACACTATTAAAAAACTAATCATAAATAATCGATCAGGTGGAAAACAACGTTGTCGGTGGCAATCTCACCAGCCTCGGCTCGTGAAAGCGTTAAACTACCGCGACTAATACTCTTAGTCGGACTGATGGAGCCCTTCAGGATTCTTAATTTATTGAAATTCAGATTTTAAAAAAAGGTACAATTATATAATAAATAAGATATTAAAAAAAACACTTATTGCACTATATATATAAAACTAAAAACATTCTTGCTTTTAAAATTGGCAATTTCCGGCACAAAATTAGAGGTAATCAGTTTCATCAACTTGGATGAATTTGAAAGTGTAATAGTATCTACAAAGAACAAATAGAGAATAAAATATGTTTTAATTCCATATTGATAGACCTTAAATCTAGTATCTAAAGACATATTAAATATAAAAATATACAGAAACTGAAAATGAAAAAATAAATAAACCATCCACAAACCGCAAAACTGTATTTCATGTTAATTAAAAATCGGTACTTGAATAAAAAATAAATCGGATATATGCAGAACTAGTTCTTTTTAATAGAAAACATATACATAAACCAAAAAAGAATATATATATATATATATATATATATACTAGTTTAACACTCGTATATTACACGTGATTTATAAAAAAGATAAATATAAAGAATATTTGTGAAAATTACAATGTTTTAAATTTAAAATAAAAAATTTAAAGGATGTGTGCCATGTTCAATTTATTAATTATTATAATTATTAATTAATATTATATTTTAATGTTTAGATTAAATTTGTTAATAATTATATTTACATACTTGTTAAAATCCCAAAAGTTATCACATTTTCAACCCATCTCTAATATATATTAATTAATTATTATTAACTCATTTTATATTTTTATGTTTAGATTAATTTTGTTAATAATAATAGTTACATACTCTAAAAAACTCAAAAGGGGTCATACTTTGAAGCCTTCTCGCATTGTGTAATTGTCTAATAAATATTAATTAATTATTATTATATAATTTTATTTTTTTACATTTAGATTGAATTATTTACTAATATTTAGTTACATATTCCAATTATTGCAAATATATCGTAATTTACCTATACAAAATATTTAAAATTTCAAAAATAAATTATTTCTACTTTTATTATAAATATAATTTATTTAATTATTTTCATAAATAAGTTTTTTTTTATAATTAAAATTATTTCATATGTAATCTGTCTTTTAATTAAAATAATTAATTTAMATTTTTTTTACTAATTATATATGCCTTATTTATATTTTTATATTAGGAGTATATATAAAAGAAACTTATTGAATTAGATAAAATATAATAAAAGAAAACTATTAAGTTAGGCTAAATATAATAAAAAAAATATTAAATTACGCAAGATGCAATAAAAGAAAAATATTAAATTAAGTATATATTAGGCTCGAATGACACATAAGCAATCAAAGCACCAATTTTTATTATTATTATCCAAGCGAAATATACAAAGCAGACACATAAATTATGAGGACTTTGAATTAATATAAAAAATTTTTTAACACCCGTATATTACACGGGACTTATCAAAAGACAAAATATAAAAATATTTGTCATAATTACTGGATTTTAAGTCTAAAATAAAATACTGTATTCTCAACCCGTGCCTTGTACATGTCTAACTTTTTTATTAATTATTATAAATATTAAATAATTTTGTATTTGATTTTTAAGTTAAATTCATTAATAATCTTAGTTATACTTACAAAAATTCAAAAGGGTCACATTCTAAACCCGTGCCTAATATCTATTTAATTAATTATTATTATTAAATTATTTTATATATTAATATTTAGAATAAATTTGTTAATAACTATTAGTTACATACTTTGAAATATTGAAAAGATGTCATACTCTCAACCCGTGTCGTATTGTACTGATGTCTAATCAATGTTTATTAATTATTAGAGATAATTTAATATTTTTATGTTTAAATTGAATACATTATAATATTTAGTTACATACTTAGATTATTGTAAATAACTCATATCTTACCTATATAGAATATTTGACACTCCAAAATTATAATTATTTTAAATTCTATTATCAATAAAACTTATTTAATTAATTTTTAATAAAGTTTTTATTGTAATTAAAATTATTTTATATTTAATTTATTTTTTAATTAAAATAACTAATTTAGATCTTATCTACTAACTATATATGACTTATTTATATTTTTATATTAGGAGAATCAAAGGAAAAGTATTAAATAAGGAAAAATATAATAAAAGAATTAAATTAGGTAAGATAAAATAAAAAGAAAAGTATTAAATTAGGTAAATATATATATATATATCGAAACTAAAAACTATATTTCATGTTAATTAAAAATTATTACTGAAATAAAAAACAAAACATATTTGCAGCACATTCTCAGATTACAAATATTCATAAATAATCAAAACTGAATATAAAATATATACATAATATACTATATAAAAAATTCTGCTTTATTTCTACATAAATCCAAAAAGTGAAAAACACATTTCAACTCATAAATCAGTACATAAAATAACAATCAATAACAACAAAAATTAGGCAATCAGCCCAAACATATTGTTACCTCTATAGACCTTTGCATGACACATTGTATAATCATAACCGAAGGTTTCACGGAAAGACTGATTTCAAAAGCCAATACTTGATCAACGTATTTGCCCCAAAGAGTACAACTAACTCGACGACCACTACAATACCAAATGATTATGAAGTCTGATTGTTAATCAATATAAATACAAAAGCAACCATGAAAATAAAATTTGTAATAATACTGATGCAAAACACTATAATAGAAACTTACGTTAAATCCTCGAGAATAATCCCAATCAATCGCGCTCGTCGTCCACCCATTAATTCTTTCTCCTGTGAGTTATGAATCTCGAATACCTTTCCAATTATATCTAGAATAAGAATCTAAATTAAATTAGTTCTTAAAAAAATCAAATAATTCTATATATTTTTAACTATTCAAAAGTATTAAAAAATTAACCAAACAATATGGTCTCGTCAACTTTGTTAATGTCAGTGAGTGTTGAGAAAGTAGAAAAACCAAATATGTAACTAGGGAACAAATCATCCTTCACATCAACTACAAGCGTTTTAGCATTGGAAACAATTTTGAATGGTCATTGTAGTACGGAATTTGCGAGTGTTGTTTTGCATAATAATTCCTGCTATAATAATTCCATAAACACCTAGCGAAGATATGSCAAACAAATAAAGTAGCCCTATGTTCGGATCTGACAATACCATACCATAATCAAAAGGTACAACGGCCCGAGCGACCAGACTTAACATAAATGTAGCCACTGGAGCCATTCTAAAATAGGAGAAATTAGCACTACTTGGTGAAATAYGTTCTTTTAGAATCAATTTCAAACCATCTGCTAGAGGTTGTAACAATCRAAACGATCCCACTACATCAGGACCCTTTCGACATTGCACAAAAGCCATTACTTTACGTTAGCTAGCACTAAAAAGGCTACTCCTAGTAGAAGGTTCGATTCTCGAACAATTATACATTGATCTTCTTTATCACACCAACAATTCATCCTCCTTGTTTTACATGATTCAAGACAATTTAAGTTAATTCAATCGATTAATCGAACTATTAGTAGACAATCTGGATCAATATATTTATATAAAATAATAAAAATCTTGAGCACCAATACTTACCTCAAAATCATGAATAACGATCTCCATAGAAGACTTTTGTTCCTTGTCATCAAATCTTGATGGACCAAAAAACCGAACAACTCTTAACTTAAGGGCTTTTTTATTAGTTCAAACGACGTCCTTGATGAGTCCAAACAAAGGAGGCATCTTTCCCAAAGTTCTTCTTGCCCATGTTTTGAAATAGAGAAAAAGGATAGACACATTCGGGTGAGGAATGGTGTTGTATCCAAATTGATTTGCAAAGAATATGAACCTATATTTATAGGGAGAATTAGTTGAACCCTAAGAATCCAAGTTTTGGAGTTTTGATAACCCAAACAAACGAGATTTCGTATACCCTCATTTATGCGATTGTGTCCGATTTTATTTATTTTTTTCTATTTTTTATTGGTTGATTTTAGAAAAAAAAATCGATCTGCTTTATTTTATAAATTAAATGTCTTTGATTAGGCAAAAAATTAGATGCAATCTGAATTAATAAAAATATGATACCGACTTGAATTCTCATAATTATTAAATATTAAATAAAAAATATGATATACTATATTTCTTTTGTTTAAGATTTTAATTTGCAAGTGAATCGGATTAAATCATCTACATATTTCAGAAAATAAAATTGTTGTAGAAGATACCAATCCGATTTTATTTATTTTATCCATTTTTGATTGGTTGGTTTTACAAAAAAAGAAAAAAATTCGATTTGCTGCATCTTTTTATAAACTAAATGTCTTTAATCAGGCAAGAAAAATCGGATGCAATCTGATTTAATGAAAATATGATTCTAATTTAATTGAATTAGTGAATATTTAATAAACAAAAAATCTGATGTACTGTATTTCCTTTGTTTATGATTCTAACTTTGCAAGTGAATTGGATTAAATCATCTCCATTTCTTTTAATTAAATTGATGTAGAAGATACCAGATCTCTTAGAGTTTAATCATACAATGAGATCAACATTTATTCAATTCCAATATATTTTAATGTCTTATTATTTTTGCCAAATTAGTTATATTTGGGGTCTGTAATTTATTTAATCTTAATGCCTTGCTTTGTTTTTTGGATGCCAATTTTTTCTTAGAGTTTGTAATTTAATTTATCTTCATAATTTTTTTTCTTTATTCAGGGCATGTAATTAAATTGCTTTTATGGTTACTTTTATCATGCTTGCTTTATCTAATGTTTATTATTTAAATTCAAAATACCGAAAAATACAGTTTTACTTTAACCAAAATCTGAGCTCATGGTTATTATATGAACAAATTATATTATTGTATTCTTCTAAATTTCATTATTATTATTTTTTTGGTGTTTTATATAGTATCGACTATATCACTAATTAGATGATACAAAAACTGATTTTAAAACCCAACATTTGAATATATAGTAATTTCAAAATCTTGAATTCTCGACAGTTAAATATTTAAATTATGTGGCTACAAATTTTGAAATTCTGAGATTTCAAAATCTAAAATAGATTTTTCAAAAATCTAAATTCAGAACTTTCGGAAATTCAAAAAATCTTGGGTCACAAATTCGAAAACTTTAGCCATCATATCCAATTTTTAGCACGAAAAGTTTAAATGTTCAGAGTCAAATATTTTAAAAACACACGACTGGAATTTTGAAACTTAAGTTGAAAAGTCAACAATTGTGTGCAGTGAAATTTTTTTTTCTTTTTTTTTAAGAAACAATTTAAAAATCAACATTGTGGGCTTTACGCCAAAAGAAACTCTTTTTGAGGAAAGGAAATAGTCTTGGAGGGAACCAAAATAATTGCCTCATTTAGCCAGTACTATATATATATACTAATTTAATACTCGTGTATTACACGGGGTTTATCAAGAGATAAATATAAAAAATATTTGTGATAATTACAAATTTTTATGTAAAATGAAAAGTTCAAGTGATGTATTATCAACCCTTGCCTTTTACATGTCTAATTTATTTATTAATTATTATAATTACTAAATCATATTTAGATTCAGTTCGTTAATAATTTTAATTACATACTTATAAAAATTCAAAAGAAGTCACACTAAACCCGTGCCTAATCTCTATTTATTAATTATTATTACGTTATTTTGTATTTTTATGTTTAGATTAAATTCGTTAATAATATTAGTTACATACTTTGAAAAAGCAAACGGATGTCATACTCTCATTTCATGTCGTATTGTACCGATGCGTAATCAATATTTAATAATAATAATTATTATTATATAATTTTATGTTTTTATGTTACAATTGAGTTCATTACTAATATTTAGTTATATACTTAGACTATTTCAAATAAATACTAATCTACTATAGAATATTTAAAATTACAAAATTAAAATTATATTAACTTTTATTAAAAACATTACTTATTTAATAATTTTCATAATAGTTTTTTAATTAAAATTATATCTTATGTAGTTTATCTTTTAATTAAAATAACTAACTTAGATCTTTTCTAATAATTATATGTGACTTATTTTATTTTTATATTAGGTTAATAAAAGGAAAATATTGAATTAGATAAAATATAATTAAAAAATATTAAATTAGGCAAAATATAATAAAATAAAAGATTAAATTATGTGAGATACAATAAAGAGAAGATATTAAATTAGGTAGATATTAGGATCGGATGAAACCTAAGCAACCGAAACACCATAATTTTTTATTTGCCAAACGAAGCATGCAAAGCATACACATGCATATTATGCGGGATTTGAAAAAAAGTAATATTCATTAAAAATACCAAAAGAATAATAATGAAAATGGTACATACTAATCGTAACATTATTTGTTCTATTTTAACAATAAATAATTCTTACATACAAATCAAAACATTACTTGTTCTAATTACAGTAAAACTGATTTTTCACAATTAAGAAATTTGCAAGTTTTTTTACCGTGAGTCGCGAAATTAGTTGTGATATATCAAGAACATTATTTTTTCTAATCACAGTAAGACTGATTTTCACAATAAAGAATTTTTAAGTTTTTTATTTTATTTTACCGTGAGTCACGCAAATAGTTGTAAAGTATATCAAAATACCCTAAATTTGACAGGAAAACCCGTAAAAAATTGAGTTTGAGAAAATATGAAATATACAACACCCGCGTGTAAATTTGAATATGTGATATAAAAAATTAAAATTTATAAGGCATTGATAATTCTATTGAAAACACGTCGTGCATCTAACTTGTAGTATATGTAATATTCTTTTTTTTCTTTTTTTTTTTCTGCGTAACATACTAATTTGTTCGTATAAATATATAATATGTGTATCAATTCATTGTATTTGAGATTTAGAATATATTTAATATTTATTTTTCTAGCTATAATAATTTTTTATTAGTATTAGTATTATGTTATTTGTTTTGTTTCACTTTATTTTTGTTTTTTATTTAGTGTAACAATAGTTTTTCATATATATTTTTAATATTATTTTCAATTCATTATATTAGGATTAGATAAAAAAATTTAAGTTTATATTTTTTATATTTATTCTTATTTTGTAATAATTTTATGTAACTCATATTTTCCTTAAATAAACATTTAGAATTATAATAAAATTATTGCAGCTTTATTGTAAATAAAAATTATTTCAACTTATATATACTTTTTCTAATTATATATAACCTATTTATACTTTTATATTAGAAGAATAAAAGTAAGATATTGAATTGAGTAAAATATGTTAAAGAAAATATTAAATTAGGTATGTAATAAAAGAAAAATATTGAATTAGGCAAAATATAATATTAGGTAAGAATTAAATTAGGTAAAATATAATAAAAGGAAAAACACTAAATTAGATAAATATTAGGTTCAGATGACACCGAAACACCAATTTTTTCCCAAAGCTAACGAAGCGTGGGAAACAGACACATAGGAGAGATGGTATACCATGGACTCAGGTGCATCTTGTAGGATGCACCCGGTCCCATACTAAATGTGAAAGAGTCCCAGCAGATTTTGGAGAGCCTCAATTCCACGCGCCTAAGCAGAAAACCCATTTTTCTCCTTCTCAATTTCCTTCGTATTCTCCATCACTTCTCCGCATAAATTCTGCCTCGCCGGCCAGCCACAACATGGCTTTCGTCGTCTTCCCCGCCATAGCTCAGCACCTTGGCCTCACAAACTCCACTAATGATGGGAAATCTCAAAGCCCTCTTCGCTGTCGAACTCGATGTTTTCTAGTATTTGGAGTTGAACGTCGATTTTGAATTAATTTTTTTTTCATTTTTCTGGATTTGTTAGGTGTTTCGCATCTGGAGTGGTACGGATTGTTGTTGTCTCTGAAACTTTTGCTTCATGGAGATTTAATATGTTTTGGCCTACAAAATTACATTATTGCATATCAATTGTTTGTAAAAATGCCTGAATGAGAATTTTACATTTATTAAAATCTTATTATCTTAAGATCATGAATATGTAGCTTGTGATGATATGTCCATATTATGTGTGATGATATGTACATTATTTGTGTGATGATATGTGAATATTTTATTCTTTTTTCCTAGTACTGCTGATGAATATATATATATATATATATATATATATATATATATATAGTCTGTGATGATATGTGCGTGTTTTGTATGATGATATATGCATGATATATGTGATGATATGAATACACTTTTCTTTTTCTTTCTTCTTTTTGGATTATAGTGAATATATGTGTAGTTTGTGATGATATGTTCATATTCCGTGTGATGATATATGAATATCTTATTCTTTTAACTTTTTTAGGGGGGGAATTATTGTTGAATATATGTGTAGTTTGTGATGATATGTGCATGTTTTGTGTGATGATATGTGCATGATTTGTGTGATGATATGTGCATATATTATCACATACGTCATCCACATATCGTCACATACACCGGCCACATATCATCACATACACCATCCACTTGTCATCACATAAAACAGCCGCATATCATCACATATAACTTTCAAAAATATCATCACAGCAAAACCAACACATCAACAGATTCAAAAATCTCTGAGAGTAAGAAACAAACCTTATAGTTTATTTTCACAATAAAATAAAGACAAAGTAAAATTAACCAAAACTCACGAACAAACATAAAACATTTTCATAAAAAACAGTCATTACGATTACAATAAAAAAAGATCGGATAAAAAACATCATTCCAAAAATAATAAAAAAACTACAATTGGACAATAAGATTTAGCCATCTCTCTATTATGTCATATATGAAAAAAAACATAACTATCAACTGACTTTGAACTAAAAGAACTACAACTTAAAGAATGCGGTAATGGTGGAAGCTTAGAACTCGTATTTGGACTAACAACTGTGAAATTCAAACTCGACGTTGGACCGACACTCTGATGCACAACATAACCATCTCCGGCAAATGTAGAAACACCGTCCTAAAAAATAGTACAGAGTGAAAAATACAATGACATTATAGAAAAAAATATAATGACATTTCAGTTATCATTTGACATTAATGAAACATATCATCACATATTACTACTACATGTTATCAGCAAAAATAAAAAACCCTGACCCTAAAAAATAAAAAACTCAACTCTAAACCCTCAATCTATGTCAAATATCATCACAGATTATCCACATATCATCACATATTATATCCACATATCATCTAATATACTAGCATATATCATCAGCAAAAAAAACAAAAATCTTCATCTCTGACAACATATCATCAGATATTAGATCCACATATCATCTTATATTGTAACCAAATATCATCATATATTTGCAAGTAGTTAATAGCATCAGTACAAGGACACAACAAAACGGAGCCCACTTCAATAACAAAGCTAATAAAAATAAATTATTGAAACCTCATTCATTTTCCTCATAACAAGAGGATCAATCAATAAAAGAAAACTACTAATTCCAAACCAAGAGAGTCAYCTGTAGCATCAAGAATCAAGAATCCCACACTCCCCTTTGATTTGACCCAAAATAAGAAAAACAGTAARACAAAAAACCATCTATATTTCAGGTAACTGGGATTACATGTACCTAAAATAAAACTTCTTTGCAGAAGCAACGGTGAGGGAACGATTGGGCCCTAGGGAAAATAAAACTCTCTCGCGTGTATTTCACAGTTTAGAGCTTCATAATCTTAAAACAAAGTTCAAGCTTGTTAACTTCCCATAGTCAATGATTAAAATGCTACACATATCATCATATATTGCTTTCACATATCATCGCATATTATTGCTCGTATATCACATACATATTTCGCATCTCATCACATCTAACTATACATGTCATCCCATTCTACTTTCACATATCATCATATATTGCTTAGACATATCATCACATTATTTCTCGTATATCATCACATAAAGATATTCACATATTATCACATCTAACTACACATATCATTACATTCTGCTTCCATATACCATCACATACAGACTCACATACCATCATGTACAGACTCGTATATCATCACATATACAATTCATGAATAGTAAAAGGAGAAACCATAAACGTGTATTCGAAATATTTTCATGAAAGTTCGAACTCGCACCAGAAACTGAAATATTTCCAGGAGAAACACAAATCTGAAGAACTGCAAAAAAAAAAAAAAAAAAATAGCGTAAACCTAATATAATACAAAAATAAATCAACTTCCAAAATCACTTACCCTCAGACCGATTCACGTCCATTGGAACATCTACCAGATTCAAGTCCATCGGAATTGAAGGATTTGTTTGTTGGTGGTGGATCAACGATTGAAAAATCGAAGAAAAACTACCAGATTCACAATTGTTTGCTGTTAAATCGATAGGGATCCTGTTGCTGTTGAATTCGATGGGTATAGCAGTGATGGTTTTTTATTTGGACGAAATTGATGAAGGTTTTGTCGATTTGGAATTGGTGCAGATCGTGGAATTGATGGAGAAGAAAAGTCGCTGGAGAAGAAGAAGAAGAAAAATCGCTAGAGGAAAGAAAGGGGGTGCGTGAAAATTCTAAGATAGAAAGAGAGAGGGCGCGTGAAAATTCTGAAAAATACTTTTATATGGGGAACAAGGTGCACCTTGTAAGGTGCACCTGGGTCCATCTAATAATTTGCCCACATAGGATAGGAGGATTTTGCATTAATATATAGGGGATATAAGAAAATACTTTATGTTCGAAAAGGTAAGAAAATGTCTAACTTTATTGTGAAAACTTCTTACTTTATAATAAAAAAATGTAAGAAGACTTTTTTACTTATTATTCGAAATTTCTTACCTTTTAGTTAAATTCTTATTTTATGTTGTAAAAGAATTGAGCAAAAAAAATTGGTCGGAAGATTTTTTTTGGCGGACGATCGCCCAAAAAATCGCTGCCGACTGCTGCGGCTGGACAGTCGTCGGTGGTGTTTATTATGTTATTATTATTATAATTATTAGTATTAGCATTGTTACTAGTTTAACACTCGTGTATTACACGAAATTCATCAGAAGGTAAATATAAAAATATTTGTTACAGAGTTTTAAATTTGAAATAAAATATTTAAAAGATAATGTATTCTGGACTCGTGACTTGTTGTGATGTTTAATCCCTATTTTTACTTTAATAGTGTGAGAGAGAGTATACCATGGACACAGGTGTACCTTGTAAGGTGCACCATATATTTTAATTTATCATCATATATAATTGACATATATCATCACATATAACTCATACATATCATCACATATAACTGATACATATCATCACAAATAATTGAAATTATAAATCTAAAATCTAAAATATTAAAATTAAAAAAATAAACCTAAAACAAAAAAATAAACCTTAAAAATGAAAAATTAATCCCTAAAATGAAAAATTAAATCATGAAATTGAATATTAAACTATAAATCCTAAATCTCTATCATATATCATCACATATAACTGCCACATACCATCACATACACATATCATCACATATATAACTGCCACATACCATCACATACACATATCATCACATATAACTGGTAGAATGATAGATTTTTGCCGAAATCCAAAAATAGAAAATTAAATAAAAATAATAATAAACTAAACCTTAAAATAAAATATTAAACCCTAAAAATGGAAAACTAAACCCTAAAATATAAAACTAAATCCTAAAATGAAAAAGTAAACCCTAAACTCTAAATTTTTGTCACATATCATCACGTATAAATATCATATATCATTACATATAACTGTCATGTATTATCACGTATAACTGTCATATATCATCACGTAATACAAGAGCACCTACCTAGCAAGGTGCACTCGGGTGCAACTAATAAATTGGCACAGTGTGATAACCTAATATTGTATGAAATTTTAATTACGTCCAATTATACACTGTGGACACCCTAAGTACCATAATAAAAAAAATAGAAGACGACATGTGGTCGAGTTTCCATCTACGTTCGTAGTACTACCAAGGGAATAAGTACATCCGACGCTACCTGTTGCCAGCGATGAAATTAAATGTCGCTCCACAATGAACAACGGAGAAACATCCTTTCTTTTCCCAATTCAAATTCAAATAAGACTGTCTCTGCTCTTCCTCACTTTTTCCTTTCCAATTTCAATTCTCTCTTAACACAATAAATACTCGATCTTCTCAGCTAAAAAAGTAAAATCAAATATAAACAAAAATCGGAAGTTTTCTTTCTCTCTCACTCTAATTCCAATAATCGGGTTCCAATTATTAATGTCGATGTCGATTTTCAGCGCATTCGAAGCCCTCTGCGCCGAGACTTTTTACGGCCAGAAAGTCGCCCTTCCTTTGACTCCTCCACCTTCTATTAATATTAAGAAGCAAGATCTGGCCGTCAAAATTGAAGATCTGAAGAAGGGCAAAGAAGTAAATTCGCAGCCAGAAGATCGCCGGAGGATTAGAGCGCCGCCGAGGTTCGCGCCGGAGCTTGACGGGGTTTACTGTTTCGAGACTATTCTTCCTTATTGATTTCTGAGATTTTTTTTATTTTTTCTGTTTTTACCCCTACCTCTCTATATTCCGATTCTTTAATTTTGTATATAGTGATGGTGAATATCAATTTAGTAGACGATTAGGCATATTCATTGTTCTCGATTGTTTTTTTACTCGTTAATTAATTGGTTTTCTTGTTATTTTCTTGTTGGAGTGTTTTGTTTCCAGTTCCAACAATCTAGCGATGTCAAGTTCCTCTAAAAGATGGGATGATAATAAACCTGATTAAAACTAGGATCTGTCAGTTTTCGCCCAGACGGGATGGGATTACCCACTTTAAGCGTGGATGTAAATGAGAGCTGGGATGGGATTGTGGGTTTTTGCGGGTACGGCGATATCGTCCCCTCAGCCGGGTAAACGTGGGTATCCGTCCCTTTACTAGACCGTTTCAAATTCACATATATTATTATTTAAATATTTATTTTTTATATTTAGAACTATTTTTAAATATAATAAACTAAATATTGTCATGCTATTTGAATTTTTTTGTAATTATTTTTTTATATTTAAGTACACCTAAATATCAAGTTCCGTATTCTTTTTTTAATTTTTTAAGTAATAAAATGTAGACGGGTACAAATGGGTACGAACCGGATATACGAAAGGGGCGAGTGATTGGGTAATGCGGGCGGGGCCAGAGGCAACTAATATACCCGCGGAGGCGCGAATAGCCATTAGTTTAAAGCGAAAGCGAAACGGGGATGAAAATAATTTTTTTTTCAAATGGGGATGGGGTAGGCGTACCCGCCCTCGCCCACCCCCGTTGCAGATTTGCAGGATCTTCTCGATAGTGAGCGCATTAATATTATATTCATCAAAAAAATTCAGTCACCGTATTTAATATTTTATTAATTTTCATTTTTAATTGTATTCTTAATTAATATTTTAAATTATTAAAACTTTTATGATATGCAAAATCTTACTATTCAAATAATAAATTTAATAATTATAATATTAATTTTTAGAAATATTAATTGACATTAGTAAATTAAAGAAAAGTATAATTTAAAAAATATTAATTAAACTAATAACTTATTTATATAAATAACTCATTTTTAATTTATGAAAGCTAACTGCGAGAATATTATATTGAGACGGAATACAATTATATATATATATATATATATATATATATATATATATATATATATACCAGTGTGGAAACCCGCGATTTTCGCGGGCAAATTTAATAAACACAAAAATGAAAAAAAAAAACTTAAAATTTATTAAAAAAATTCTTTAACAAATTAAAAATGTGAATATATATATATATATATATATATATATATATATATATATATATATATATCGAAAAAACTTATTTGTAATCTATATTTTAGCTATCTTATCGATAATAATATTATTTTCGTCGTAACAAAAATAATCAACCCTTTACGATCGTAACTATAATTATTGTAAAATAAAGATGACTTGTGCGTTACACAAGAGTTAAAAAACGTTTGAAAGCTTTGTGATAATTATAAAAATTAAAATCTTGTTATACGATCGTATTTAAAACTTGTATGACGTCCCGTTCCAACATAAATACCGTTAAATTTTTGGTATCGTTCTACTTATTTTTACATCGTTATTCATAATAAATAATTATCGAGTAGATTTATACATGCGATGCATGGGAGTAGATGTTAAGTATAGCAAGGAAAACAAATGTCACCACTTAAAGATAAAGAAAAATTAAGATCTCATATATAACTGCCAAAATAATATTTTATTAATGAAATCAATGAATTCATTATTCTAAATCAATCATTTTATTTAATATAGTAAACCTTTGATATTGACATTAGTCTAAATAAGGTAATAATATTTGATTGATTTATCATAAATAGAAAATCTAGATCACAAAAAAATAATATGTATATACTTAATTCTTAAATTATTGTGGTTCAACAGTGTGAGTCTATTATCCTAAATCTATTTTTAGAGTCCAATTTCTTCTTCTATTATGATTTATTTTTAACAAAAATTATATTTAGAATTTGGTACATAGAAAATCTAATCATATTAATAAATGTACATTTAATGATTAAAATAGATATTGTGATTGTGCATAACTAATGCATGTGATTGTAAATGATAATATATGTATGTATAAATAATTAATTTAGCAAAAGACCAAATATCTTAGAGGTAATTAAGAATACGTAAATTAGTATATATGAATTTAGTAACTCTGTAAAACATACATATACAATACTCGTTAATATAAATCAATGTAAATATATATACTGCAATATATTTTTACTGTGACCAATTTATTCATTTATTATGGTTTATTCCAATGTTTTAAAAACCGGACCGGTGAACGAACCGGTCTCCTCACCGGTTCACGGTTCAATCGGTCGGACCGGTTCAACCGCCGGTCCAACCGTATTAATAAAAACATAATATTCTTAATTATATAGTATGAAATATTATGTAATGTATTAATATAAATATTAATTTGATTAGTATTTGGAAAAAGTAATTAATTTATTATATAAACATGCTTAATTTATTTATACTCTATTAAACATATTAATGTAATTCTTTGTTATGTGATATATAAGTCATATATCACTATCTTAATTATTTGTCTAGATTATTAAGAGAGATAAAAATAAAAAAATAAAATTGACCGAACATAATTTATTTATTTTCATATCGCTTGATTAGGTTTCATGGATCATTAATATAATTATGCCAATTTAGTTGAATCATACACAATATTTTGCACATAAAAAACGGTTTGACCAGTTCAACCGGGTCTTTTGCTGATTTTCAGCGGTTTAACCGGTTTTGATCGGTTTAACCGCTAAAACGGTTTTATAGGTGTGATCGGACCGGGTCAATGGCCGGTTCCCGGTTGAACCGGCCGGTCCGATCCGATTTTTAAAACAGTGGTTTATTCTTTTAATTATATTAGATATTGTGGTTGTGAATAATTAATGCTTGTGACTGTGCATAACTTAAGTATATTTGACCATTACATTAAAAGACCAATTAATTTATAGTTAAAAATTCAAAATTTAAAGTGACCAATTTATTTGGTTAAAAATCAGTTTCATATATTTAGCACTCCATATATTTAGGTGACATAAGTATTTCATTTTTTACAAAGTACCTTTAAAATAAAGCACCTTTAGTTAGTGATCCTGACTCTAGCTTTGATTTCACATATTATGCAAAAATTCTAACTCAAGATGATGAAATTAAACCATAATGATTTCTAAAATAACCACACAACTGATCATAGGGAAAATTTAAAAAAATTTCTTCCACCAGATTTTAAGATTACATAAAGTAGGAGTCAATATTCAAATATGATTACGATATGTATCCTTTTCTCTTTTTTTTACCATCAAGTTTTTCATAGATACAATAATTCAGATAGTAATTACAAAAAACTGCTCTTGAGATTTGACAAAAAAAAAAAAAAAAGACTTAAATAGGCACCCTACACAAAAAACAAAGATTCAAATAAAAATGTCACCAACTTCTCCATACACAGCCTTTCCTTTTCAAATATTAAGCAACCTACACAAATAATCTAAGGAAGAAAAACTGAACTTATAAACAATAAAATATTATTCGAGAATTAAATTAGTACCAATATGTATTTCAGGTGTTGCAGCAATAGTTGCATCAACAATAACGGTAACTGTTTGATAATCCTACGCAACCACATCAAAAACAGTCTATGTGATACAATTCAGAGTTTGATGAACACCTAAATAACAAAAATATGACAAAGAAAATGTATGTAAGTAACTAATGTCAATAGTGCTCAAAAACTGCAGAAACACTACTAATATTTGAATAGAAATATTGTTGCACGAACTTCTGCAAAGAGATATTTAGAAAATAAATTTTTTTAATAAACCTTTAAAAAAAACAAAAAACAAATAGTTATCAGGCACACCAAACAGGGTATTTAAGATTTAAGGTTACAAAATATAACAAAATACTCTTGAAACACATATTTAGGAAACCATTCCAAATCTAATTATAAGTTTTTAGAGAATCAATATGAGCACATAAAAATAACGAAACAGAAGTGTCAAAACAAATTAGTTTGCACGAAAAATACGCCCAAAAATGATGTCGTTTCAGGACATAATTAAAAAAAAACTAGCCTGACGCCTAGGCGGCGCCTGGAGCGCCTAGGGCGCCTGACGATTTTTTTGGCCGACTTTTGAAAATCGTAGGCGGATTGGTGGCGCCTAGCGCCTAGGCCAATTTTTAGAACAGAGACGGTAACACACTGCCCGACAGTCGATTCGATTGCCCGGCAGTCGATTGACTTATCTCGGCAGGTGTGGCGCGCAAGGCTCGACGCTCTTGGAAGTCTGGTGAAGTGTAAATTTCTGTGGTATAAAGAAATTAAAGGTTGTATTGGTTTGGTATTATCTAAATTTGATTCAATTGTAAGTTTCAAGGTGTTTCAAGCTTTGAAAAGTAAAGGAAAATAAAAATAAATCAATTAAACTAACTAAACTAAATTAGAAATTGAAATAACAAGTTGGTCGGATGCCTCGTCGTATGCCTCGAAATGAAAATGCAAAAAAATAATGAAAATAAGAAAAAACAAGCAATGTTTCATCAAGTACAAGCATGAAAGCTCAAGGTACAACCATACTTGAATGAACATAAAAATCTGAATAATGCAAATTGATAAAAATTGAAAGCATAGATAGAAAGAGCAATGAAAGTTGACGTCAATGTTTAAAACTTTACGTAAAATAACAAACAACAAAGCATAGATCTAAGAATTAACATGAAACAATGCATGAAAATAAAAACCAACACAAAGCACATGAAATACTTGAAATAAAAACGATCAAGGACTCGATCTATGACCTAGATGTGTCACTCATCTAGATTCCATGGACGATTTTCAAGATCAAGCAAGAAATTAAAGAGCTAAGGCAAAAAGCACAAAATTGAAGAACAAGCATGAAATTGAAGAACAAAGCATAAAAATAAAAGAAAGTTTACTTGAATTAAAGAGAAGAAGAAACAAGATTGAATTAAATTGTATCAAAGTAAAAATCCAAGAGAGTACTTGGATTCTTCTTAGGCTTACAAACCCAAGGAGGTGCTTGAAATTTAAATCTAAATCTAGAAAAAGAAATTACAAGAAAACTTGAAATTAAATCTAAAACCTAAGAAAGAGAAAATCATCCAAGAGTTTGAGAGTAATTTAATCCCAAACCCAAGTTAGGGTTGGGTAGAGAGGTCTTCTTCATTGGTGCAAGATGTGGGCTTTATATAATTGTTTGTAGGGGCAAAAACGTCAAAAACACCAAAGTTCCCGTAGCCCTCAGCATCGTAGTCGATCGACTGCCCTGCTTCTGAGAGATTAGCTTCTATCCGGCAGTTGATTCGGGGCTCTTTCAGTCGATACGTCGTCGGTCGATCGACCACCAGTCGATCGGGCAGTCGATTTGGAGCTTTTCAGTCGATCCTGGATGCTTTCGGCTCGAATTTCTCGTTTTCCAGTCCAAAATGTCCGCCGAGTGAATATAATTCTTTTATCCACCTACAAAACAAGAATTCAAACTTAAAAACCCAAAAATAGCTCAAACATCTTCACACTTTGTACATTTTAAGCCTAGAAGCAAATAAACAAGAAAATGACCTAAGAACTAGAATAAACGACTCAAAACGACTAAAAACAACGCTAAACTCTAACTAAAAATACTAGGAAAAACACAACAATTACATGCAAAACAAATGGGCGGAAGTGGCCGACAGCTCTCGGCAGGTGTGGTCGCTGGTTCTCGAACACTGGGTAACCTAGTGTCGGCAACGTACCCAGTGTCAGCCGTAATACTTCAAATCGAGGCCTAATTTCACTAAAACTCCACTCGTAAGCCCACACTCAATCATATCCAGACCAGAATACTTCAAAATACTCTAAATTAAACATAAAATTAATTAATTAAACCCATTAAACCATATTAAGTATAAAATCAAAAAAAATAACAAAAAACAACAAAATGAGAAAACAAATGAAAAACTTAATAAAACTCGACACAAAACCACTAAAAATGACACTAAAACCTAATTAAAAATACGAGAAAAACACCACAATTACATGCAAAACAACCACCCCACACTTATCGGTTTGTTCGTCCACGATCAACGAAAAGAACCGAGAATGTACATGCAATGAACATTATGTAAAAAGAAAAACCCTTGTGCTTATCCTTATTAATATGATGGGATTATCAACATAGACTCGCTATCGTCAAGCATTGCTCGTATTACTCTTTCTCAAATGCAAGCCAAATCGATGGCTTCCTCTCAAAGGAAATTTTGAGGGTGTTCGCTCAATTCGCTCAAGTGTTTAGTATATAGGACGTGTTTACGCTCGAGTCGGTCAATACATGCACCTTGTCAAGATTTCACAAATCGAACGCTCAAAATTGCTCATAGTTCATGACCAAATAAGAATCGAAAGAGGTCTTTATTATGGATTGTAATGTTGGCTCTTGATTCGAACTTTTTGCACCTACTTTTATTTAAAGTTGTCAATTTTAAAAAGCTCGTCCGCAAGGGTACGGGATCACTTGTAGATGGGTAAGTTGACTCGTGTCGATCTCAAAGGAAAGCTAGATTCAGAAGCTCCTCTTGTGTTTGTTTTCACGAATAAGAAAATAATAAAAATAAAACTAATCTAAACACACGGACATGGGGGTTTTGTTTGAGAGTTTAAGAACTGAAATTAATTAAACTAAGAGCAATAAATTAAATCTAAAGATTACTTAAGCTATGAACTAATTAATTAAGTCTAAGATTATTTAAACTAAGAATTAATTATCTAAAACTAAGATTAAATTATCTAAGAGCAATTAAATCTATAATTCATTTAAATTAATTAAAAGAATTATAAAACGATTTAAGAAAATTAGGGTTCTAGAGCTTTGATTCGTCTCCACGACCTCTTGGGAAAACCCAATTGATGGTTCACAACGAATCTAGGCTCTACACCCATTAGATCTATCCACCAATAATCATCAATCTCAACATCACAATCCCATCACAATCATAATCACAATTCGTCGTGGAAATAATAATTATTCTAAGAGATTTAATTAAACTAATTGAAAGCATGTGAACTAAATTAAAGAGCATAAAAGATAAGTACTTACTAATTAAACGAAGAAAATCGTAGCGTTCCACAACGAAATCTTGAATCTAAATTAATCTAAAGTCTAAGAATTTAAAACCAATAATTATTAAGAGAAACTAAGAAATCGAAGGGCACTCGTTGGGGTTGTCAGCCCCTAAGAGGCCTTAAAACCCTAGAAATATGATATTGTGTGCTAAAAAACGAAATACATAGGGTATTTATAGTGATCGAAGAATTCTTAGCACTCTAAGAAATCTTCTCCGCAATAGTACAGAGTCGATTGTAGAGCGGTAAGCTTTCCCGAGTCGTGTCTCTCGAGGATAGATATAATCGGCGGTCGGTGTTTTCACTTAGTCTCTTGTTAATCTAAATTAAACTAATCTACTCCTAAGAAAGCAATAGTCATTGGTTTGGTTTGAGTTTTATGCGAAAGCTTAAATTTTAAAAGGAGACTTTAATTAAAACAATGAAAACGAGGGTTTAGGGTGTTCGGTTCGTCTCCACGATTAATCGGTCCTCGCCGAGCACTTAATCCACAATTCGGGGTTGTCAATCCCGAATGTCGATCAAGTATTGGGGTCGTCAATCCCAATTCTCGACAAGCTCCGATTAATGGTTCTAAACAAATCTAAACCCTAAACCCATAATTACTAAACTAATTGCATCAATTTAAGCTCACAATTAAAAGGGAATTCATGGAGGGAAAAAATCAATCTTTTGAAATTGAAATAGTCAAAGAGCATTAAATTGAACAAGACAAATTACCAAAGAAGAAAAACTCATACATCTTTCAAGAGCTAAAAGTTTGTCTAACTAAAAGAGGTAAAAAGCTTGAAAAGAGCATTAATGGAGTTTTTGCAAGAACATGAACAAACTAAAATTTAGAAATGAGAAGTTGAAGAACAAGGCAAGAACAACAACACAAACTAAATCTAAAAACAAACACAACATCAATAACAACAATCAACAATAACAACACAAGAAAATAAGAGAAAGGAAACTACCAATTGCATTGAACTCAAAAGTTTCAAATCTTCAAACAACAAGAACAACAATTGAAGGAGGTGTGACCCTCTCCCCCACTTGCTTGAGAACAACTAAACCTAACTACTAACTAGAAACTAACTAACTAACTAAACTAGATTAAATACTAAGCTACATTAAACTAGGGATTTTTGAGCAATGGAAAAGTAAAGGCTTGAAGGAAATGGAGCAAGCCCCAAACTCCAACAAGGAAGGGTTGTTGGATAAGGTTGAGAGCTGGTCCTATATATACAAAAACGCAGGGGCAAAAACATCAAAAAGTGATAAAATCCCGAGCTGGACTGCGTCTCAGTCGATTGACTGGCAGTCGATCGACTATGGGTCAGTTGATCGACTGCTTTCAAAAATTCTCCGAACAATCTGCCCGCCAGTCGATTTCAACCCCTCAGTCGACCAACCAGTCGATCGACTACAACTCAATCGATCGAATGGAGTGCAGTCGATCGACTGACAGACAGCTCCGGCTCATTTTCTCGTTTCCGCTCCTGTCGTCCGCCGGTTGTCGCTCCTCGTTCGTGATGTGTTCCCTTACTTTGCCCGTTCCAATCCGAGTCGAGTGGGATGCTCCGAGCGTGCACGGGACCGCTTGGTCATCCTACGGTAAAAAAGTACGAAAAACGACTAAAAACCGCACAAAAGCTATAAAAACCTAGAACTAACAAAATAGGCCAAAATGACTCTTAATACCTATAAAAGCAAGCAAAACACACGCGAATGCGACACAAAAAGGTAACAAGAAATGCGTACAAAAAAGTACAAATCATATAGTTTTGGGAAGTCTTGGGCAGTAAGAAACCCTAAAAATCACGATTATGGGCAGTTGTGTCTACCGTGCGTCGATCGACGCATTTAGGATTGACGCTACAGAGAGTTCGTGGGCAGGTGTGTCGATCAGGGTTTCTATAACGGTTATTTCGTCGATCGACGTAAACTGGTCGACGCGGGCGGACTGGCGTAGGCGCGGTCGGCAGGTGTGTACAGCGCTCGGCAGGCTTGGTCGGCAGTGCTCGGCTGGGCTCTTCGGCAGGCTACTATAACGGTTCCAGATGGAAAATCGTTGTAGAAACTCGGCAGCTTCACATTCTTCAAATTGCGGCCCGTTTTCGCTGAAACTCTACTCGTTTGCCCATCCTCGACTATCTTCAGGCCAAAAAACTTCAAAATACCGAAAATAAACATAATATTAATTAATTATAATTAAAATACGATAAAACAAGTTGGAGATAAGAAAATATGAAAATAAGCTTAATCTATCCAACTTTCACCGAAAACAATAATAAAAACGAACTAAAATACTATAAAATCAACACAAATTCATGTTAATCAACTACCCCACGCTTTATTAGTTTGTTCGTCCTCGAACAAACGATGAATTTGAAGTATAACAAGAAAGAAAATAAGCTCAAGCAATGAGTCGTGTTGTGCTACATAGATAATTTTGAAAATATAGATACATGTAACGCAACTTCAAACACTCCACCTTTATTACATTGTCGCTTCAAAAACAAAATCATGCATCCTCACAAAGGGTAATATATATAAGTGTATGCTCAAGCACTCAAGAGTTTTTTATGGGGACGTGTTTACGCTCAAGTCATCAAAATACAAGCACAATAAGCCAGAACCGAAAATCAGTCTCTTCCAATCGCAAATTAAGTGTGTTATCAACAAAGAATGGGAAAAGGTCTTTTTGGGTTGTAATGTAAGGCTCTTTGGACGGGTATGGAATATATAAGTCGTGTGGCTAAATAACTCACTCAACCCAACCTAATCACGAAGCAATACGCTTCACCTCGTTCAAAAATAAAAATACCGCACTAAACACTCATAACGTAGCCTTTATACTTAGGCTATTTCTCAACTCGTAACTCTAAACCGACTTGTAACACAAACCACTTAAATACAATTGAAGCTTATAATATGCTTCTACACAACTCATGCCTTTTAAATGTTAGCCTTCATAAAATAAAATAAATAATAAAACATAAGCTTTTATTAGCGCGTAGGCAATGACTAACACAAATTCAACTAGACTCACCATCCTTCTTTTTCTTTCTTTGTTTTTTCTTCTTTTCTCTTTTTTTATCCCCCTTTTATTCTCATTTTTATGGGGTCTTTCTTCTTCTTTTTTTTATATTGAAGGATGGTGATCTTTAATTACAAAAATTCATAAACTCCTAATAAAAATTCCAAAATACTAAATAACCAATAAAAATAATGAGCTCCTACCCCACGCTTTTAATGGGTTGTAGGGGTCGACTAAAAACACACATGGATATAGACATGGATTACTTGGCTATGAGGGGCTCATTCGGAATTTATAGTGGCTAATATATATGAATATGACCAGAAATAGGGTTTTATTTGTGCCTTAACGTCATTTTCAAAGTCAACTACACACAACGGTTTCAAAGAGATATCAAATCAAAACTCATTCAAGTACATGCAATGATGATAATCACAAAGGCTACTCACTGGCTTTTTGCATAAAAAAATTTGAATTGACGCTGCTTTTAAGGTTTTGCGAAATCATTTGCGTCCAAGTACCATTTTACAATATATAAATAATAATTTTGAAAAATTTATGCACTTATACACGCACAAAGACAAGAACCTCGAATCAAACTTAATTAACTTCGACAGGCAAGCCATACAAACACAATTCGGCATAGAAATAGCAATCAATCACGTAAAAAATTTCAAATTGCACAATTTTCAATAATAAATCATACACAACCATCCCCCCCACCTAAAAATCCGGCAATCTCCTGATTGCCCTAAACGAGTATAAGAAAATAAAAGTAAGGGAGAAAGGGAATAAGAAAATGTCCCTGAAAATAGTCGAGCTTCTCCAAAAACGATGTGGAATCATCCTTCGTCTTGAATCACGTGATTGAAAATGTCTTGAATAAAAACCTAAAAAGAAAAAACAAACGAACAAAAACAAAATAACTAGTAAAAAGAAAAGAAAACCAATACTTGGGTTGCCTCTCAAGAAGCGCTTGTTTAACGTTGAAAGCTCGACGCCTTCTACGGACGATGCTATCCCGGATCTAAAAACAAGTGACGATCGTGCCAAGCCTTAGTGTTCTCTAAGAGTAAGCATGGGCGATTTAAACCACCAAGGCAAGCACGGACATCAAACCGTAGAAATAAATTACCAAATCCCTTCGGAGGTCGAAAAAGCGAATAATTGATCACCACGAACATATCAAATGTTAATTAGGGCACAGGGTGATCCTCGGCCTTTGAAAAAACTAAGAAGTCCATCGCACAAACGGTAAATACTTCGAACATCCCAAACTCCTTTACTTCATTGATATCCCCCTCAACAATATTTAAATCTATATTCGGGCATAGGGGAGGAGGATTGGAATTTTTCTCAACTAACACGTCCATCACCTCCATCTCAATATCGACCAAAGCATCGTGTAGCACAGTATGAGGCTCAATAATCTCATCTCCCTCCAATAATTCTCCCACTGCTTCAAAATTAAAATTCCACAACGGTCCGGGTGGAACGAATTGGGGTTCAATAACCTCTCCCTTTTCTAACTTGGGCTCCACAACACCTCCATTCTCATTGAGCTTGTGTAGGCTCAAATCTTCAACGTCGTGTGGGTTCTCCAATGGAAACACTTCCTCGTTTTCGTTCATGAAATCATTAAAAAGAGCAAGAGGGGTGATTTCTACCGTATGCCCAATTTCATCCTCCTCATGCATCTCTTTCAAATTCGGGTCCATCTCATCAAAAATCGGCATCTCTGGTTGACTTGGAGGTTCATTCATAGCGTCTGACCTTTTTGCTAAAGAATCCATTATTTGACCGAACATTGCCTTGAAATTCTCCATAGTCTTAGATAGGTCTTCCTTCCATGCCTTTAACTCCTCGTCCGAATCATCTGGAATAGGTGGGGTGTATTCTCCATAGCTCGGGTATGAAGGAATCGAGTCGGGGGAAGCATAACCCGTATAATTTTGGATGGCGATATCATGATCTTGTGGCTTATCGTCAAATGGTACTATGCATGTATTCGTCAAATACCCTCGACCTCCACAACGATCACATACTACCTTAGGTGCGTAGAACTTCCACATGAATTTATCGTATACTTCATCCCATATTCGCAAGGAGTCGGGCTCTGCATAATTTAACCATTTTCTTGCCCGATCTTGTAGAGCATAATGGAAGAGTCGAATCCGGGTAATGTCCTCGTATTCTTGGAAAAATCTCACTGGATCCTCGCTCAGATGTCCATAAAAAATTGGGATTCGCTCTATGTAGAAATAGTCAAGATCGTAATCCCGCATCTTGGAGCTCAATGGAATAGCCGGTCGAAAGCCACGCCAATCGGACGTTATATCATAATTAGTCATTCTCCTTTTAAAATTTTTTTTTGGGTCATTGAACCTAGGTGTCAAGAGATGTACCTTGCATACACAACACTCAACGCACAAGATTAAACGTACCAGCGAAAGATAATAAAAACGAACAAAAAGAATAATCACAAACAATTACGAAAGATAAACGAAACAAGTAAAAACATAAATAAGGTTACGAAGAGCAAACACAAAAATCACAACCTTTAGCCCTCTCCGGCAACGACGCCAAAATTTTGATTCGAACTTTTTGCACCTACTTTTATTTAAAGTTGTCAATTTTAAAAAGCTCGCCCGCAAGAGTACGAGATCACTTGAAGATGGGTAAGTTGACTCGTGTCGATCTCAAAGGAAAGCTAGATTCGAAAGTTCCTCTTGTGTTTGTTTTCACGAATAAGAAAATAATAATAATAAAACTAATCTAAACACACGGACAGGGGGGTTTTGTTTGAGAGTTTAAGAACTAAAATTAATTAAACTAAGAGCAATAAATTAAATCTAAAGATTACTTAAGCTATGAACTAATTAATTAAGTCTAAGGTTATTTAAACTAAGAATTAATTATATAAAACTAAGATTAAATTATCTAAGAGAAATTAAATCTAGAATTCATTTAAATTAATTAAAAGACTTATAAAACGATTTAAGAAAATTAGGGTTTTTGAGCTTTGATTCGTCTCCATGACCTCTTGGGAAAACCCAATTGATGGTTCAAAACGAATTTAGGCTCTACACCCATTAGATCTAGTTACCAATAATCATCAATCTCAACATCACAACCCCAACACAATCATAATCACAATTCATCGTGGAAATAATAATTATTCTAAGAGTTTTAATTAAAATAATTGAAAGCATGTGAACTAAATTAAAGAGCATTAAAGATAAGTACTTACTAATTAAACGAAGAAAATTGCAGCGTTCCACGATGAAATCTTGAATCTAAATTATTCTAAAGTCTAAGAATTTAAAACCAAGAATTATTAAGAGAAACTAAGAAATCGAAGGGCACTCGTTGGAGTTGTCAGCCCCTAAGAGGCCTTAAAACCCTAGAAATATGATATTGTGTGTTAAAAAAATGAAATACATAGGGTATTTATAGTTTTGGGAAGTCTTGGGCAGTAAGAAACCCTAAAATCACGATTCTGGGCAGTTGCATCGATCGACGCTACAGAGAGTTCGTGGGTAGGTGTGTCGATCAGGGTTTCTATAACGGTTATTTTGTCGACCGACGTAAACTGGTCGACGCGGGCGGACTGGCGCAGGCGTGGTCGGCAGGTGTGCGCAGCGCTCAGCAGGCTTGGTCGGCAGTGCTCGGCTGGGCTAGTCGGCAGGCTACTATAACGGTTCCAGATGGAAAACCATTATAGAAAGCCGGCAGCTTCACATTCTTCAAATCGCGGCCCGTTTTCGCTGAAACTCTACTCATTTGCCCATCCTCGACTATCTTCAGGCCAAAAAACTTCAAAATACCTAAAATAAACATAATATTAATTAATTATAATTAAAATATGATAAAACAAGTTGGATATAAGAAAATACAAAAATAAGCTTAATCTATCCAACTTTCACCGAAAAAAAATAATAAAAACGAACTAAAATACTAACTAAAATCAAGACAAATTCATGTTAATCAGCTCTTTGGTCCGGTTGTCACTTCGCCAAGGCTCAAGTTAAGAAATACAAATCATGCTTTGTGACAACCAGACCCTAACCACCTACCCACCCCACACTTAAACCATGCAATGCCCTCATTGCATTTTAATGATAATTGATTAGCACATATTTGTCCTTATTTTTATTAGCTTTTTAGTTAGTTTTTCTTATTCTTTTTGGTATAAGTTGGGTAGTTTAAGCTTAATTTTTTATTTTTATACTTCTGGCTTATTTTACTGTATTTTGATCGTAATTAATGAGAATAGGTGATTATTCATTGTTTTCCACCTTACAGCTAAGTAGCCGGAAGAGTTCAACGCATAAATAGATGAAGTTTGATGTTCGAGAGTCGAGAACGAGCTTTCCGGTGAAAGAGTAGCACAGAGATCGAGAAGATAAGGCTGCAGCGAAGTTGCATCGGTCGACGCAGGCATCGACGCAGTCCATGCCCACGTCGATCGACACTATGTCGATGCCAAGTCGACGTAAATCTCTGAAGCGTCGATCCATAGGTGCGTCGGTCGACGCCCAAGTCGACGTAACTCTCTGTAGCGTCGATCCATGCCCGCATCGGTCGACGCCTCTGCCTAATCGATGCAAGCACACCGGACGTGTCGACGCCGAGCTCCTGTTCGCTTCGATTGACACGCAGTCGACGCGACGGCCCAAAAATGGATTTTAGGGTTTTTTATGCTCCAAGCCAAGGGAAAACTATATAAGCCCTTCTCCAAGTCCGTCCCAAACACACACGATACACCATTTTACAACCCTACTTACGTTCTTTCACCTTGAAAACAATACACCGTTACATCCTATAACAACACAGAAGATCGATACCGGAGATTCGAGAGTCACGAGTTCCAAGCTCCAATCGTTAGTTCGTGACTCGATTTTCGGCCAAGGTCTACGCAATCTCTCCTGATTAGCTGGAGAATTTACTGCAATTCTTAGTTTTAATAAGTATTCTAAACTCTTAATATGCTTTCTTAGTTTAATTTATGCATTTAAGTAGACGTTTTTCGATTATTGTTCTTGAGTCATTTTATGCTTCAAACCCTATATACTATTGTTATTCAGATTCGTAATCTTTCATTTTAGTTTAATTTATGTTTGGCTATTGTTCATGCTAGATAATTTATTCCGTCTACTTTACGCTTTAGTTAATTTCTTTTCGATTATGCTAGTTGATCTTGTTTGAGTTCTTAGATTTATTTCTCGGAATTACATGTTCTAGTTGCTAAATTAGGTTACATAATTTTAATTAATGCTCATGCGTTTAAATTCCTTAGGTAGTCAAAACAATCACCCCCCCCATTTGTATAAGTTACTTTGATTGAACGAACTATTTGAGATTTCGATTGTATGTTCCTTGAGAGAAGACTCGAGTTAACTTTGCCAACCTACACGCGATCCCGTCCTCTTGCGGGCAAGCTATTGAATTTCTGATAAATTTTTATAAGTAGGCATACACAAAAAGCTTGAATCAAAAATTGGCGTCGTTGCCGGGGATAGCTAAGTAGGTTGTGAATTTTGTGTTTGCCCTTCGTGATCTATTATTATATTTATTTGCTGAGTTTATCTTTAATAGTTTATTTTATTTTGAGTTTTTCTTTTCGTTTACCTGGTACGTTTATTCTTGTGCATTAAGTGTTGTGTATGCAAGGTACATCCCTTGAAGACTCGATTTAACGTCCAAAAAGAATTTAAATTAAAAAAAATTCAAAAAAAAAATAGTTTTTATTAAATTTTTGAAAAATAAAAAAATAAAAAAAATTTAAAATAGAAAAAAGATGTCGAGAAGTCGAGGATATCAATCGGCAGTCGAACGATGGTATAACAATCCATTCGATTTTCCTGTTCCTGGACCGGCCATTCCGATAAGCCCTGCAATGAGGAATTATGATATTGATGATCTTTACTGCAAGCAACTGCCGGAATTTAGTGGGCATCCGAGCGAGGATCCGGTGAAGTTTATCCAAGAATACGAAGACGTCACCCGGACTTTTCCTCTTCTCGGCGTTACAAGAGAACAAATTAGGAGGCGGCACTTTTTGTGGCAACTAACTGGTAAAGCACGACAATGGTTGGTACATTTGGAGTCCGATTCCTTGCCAATGTGGGAAGATGTATACGAATGTTTCATGGAGAAATTCTACACACCTAGATGGCACCAACACTATTCGAGCCTTGAATGTAGCTGTTGCGGAGCACTTGGGCATTGGGCGACTGAATTCCAAGTTACGTTTACCGTAGAGCCACTGGAGGATGATATTGCCATTCGGATCAATACGAACAACGAGTCTTATGCTTCTTACAACCAACTTCCATACTATCCTAGCTGTGAAGAATATGAGCAAGATGATCAAATTTTAGCGCGGCAAGAGGTTCAAGACGCTAAGACCATTTGTCAAGAAGACGACATGGAGCAGTTAACGGAAGATGACTTCTCTAAGATTGCGGAGTATTTACAGAGGTCGAGTGCTCAAATAATAACTTCTTTGGAGGAATCGTCAAATTTGGAGGATGATGTACCAATTCTTGATGTTGTGGAGCCCCTTTTAGAGTTTTGCATGGAAGAAGACGATGTTGTGCCGACTTTAGAGAATGTGATTGTTGAGCCTCACGTCATGCCATTAGCAGTTCCGATGGATGTTGAGAATTTAAGTTTATTTGGAGATGATGTAGAGGATGAGCCGATTTTAGAAGATAAATTTACTCCTCTTGTGCTGGATAATTTAGACGTGGAGGACAATGCTGGATTTTTAAAACGTGCGGCGACAATATTAGGGATAAATTTGAACGACATTGCTGTGGGCGATGTAAATTTTGATGAAGTTTTGGAGAAGGAATTTATTGAGCCTCTTGTTATGCCACCCGAACCATTAATGGATTTTAATTTTGAGGTGGTGGAAGAATTAATCGAGAAGGATGCGAAGGCCGAGTCTATTTTTGATCCACCTGATGCTTTGAACAATTTGGAGATGGAGATGGTGGATGATATAGTTGAGGAAATTTCAAAACCCCTGAGCCCAAATTTAGCTTCTAATATTTTTCAAAATATTGAAGGGGATTTTGACAAAACAAAGGAGAATGGATTGGAGGATAAATTTTTATGTTCGATCAATTTCCTCGTGTTTCTAGAAGTTGTGGATCACCATGTGCCCAACTTAGTTGTTGATATGTTCATGGTGATTGCTTATTCGGTTTTTAGACCCCCGAAGAGAGTTAATATTTTTGTTCTACGAATTGCTTACCATGTGCGCCTTGGAGGAATAAATTGCCTATGCTTGATGTTGGAGAACACTAAGTTGTGGTACGATCGTCACCTTTTCTTAGATCCGGGATAGCATCGTTCGTAGAAGGCGTCGAGCTTTCGACGTTAAAAAAGCGCTTCTTGGGAGGCAACCCAAGTATTTGTTTAGTTTTCTTTTTCCTTAAAGTTTTACTAGTTAGTTTGTTTTTCTAGGTATTTATTCAAGACATTTTCGATCACGATTTCGAGACGAAGGATTATTGCACGAACGCTTTTTTGGAGTTGCTCGCCTATTTTTCAGGGATGTTCTCTTATTCCCTATCTACCTTGCTTTTCTTTTCTTTTACTTATGGCAATCAGGAGTTTGCCTCGTTTTTAGGGGGGGATGGTTGAGTGTGAATTATAGTTGAAATTTGTGCAATTTTTTTTGAATTTTTTTTACGTAATTGATCACTATTTCTGCGTTGAATTGTATTTGTATGGCATGCCTATCAAAGTTATCTAAGTATTATTTGAGGTTCTAGTCTTTTGAGCGTGCATAAGTGTACAAATTTTTCAAAATTTATTATTTATATTATAAAATGGTACTTGGACGCAATTGATTTCGCAAAACCGTAAAAGCAGCGTCAATTCAAATTTTTCATGCAAAAAGCCTATGAGTATCCTGAGTGATTATCATCTTTGCATGTACTTGAATGAGTTCTGTTTTGATATCTCTTTGAAACCGATGTGTGTAGTTGACTTGAACATGATGTTAATGCATAAATAAAACCCTATTCCGGCCATATCCATATATATTAGCCACTATAAATTCTGAATGAGCCAATCATAGCCAAATAATCCATTTCCATTAGCCATGAGTGATTTTTGAGTCGACTCCTGCAACCATTAAAAGCGTGGGGTGGGAGGAGTTTGTTATTTTTATTGGTTAGTTGAATTTTGGAAATTTGCCAAGGGATTTATGATTTTGTAATAGTATTGGAGACCACCATCCTTAAAGAAAAAAAATAATAATAAAAAATAAATAAATAAACAAAAAAGATCCCATAAAAATAGGAAAGGGACAAAATTTTTAAAAAAAGAGAAGGATGGCGAGTCTAGTTGGATCATGTTGAGTCAATGCCTACGCTAATAAAGTCTTGTGTTTATTGCTTATTTTATTTAATGAAGCCTAATGTTTAAAAGGCATGAGTTGTGTAGAAGCATATTATAAGCTTCAATTGTATTTAAGTGGTTTGCGCTACAAGTCGGTAGTAGAGTTACGAGTTGAGAAATAGCCTAAGTTAAAGGCTACATTATGAGTGTTTAGTGAGGGTTTTTTTTTTTTATTGAGGTGAAGCAATTAGCTTTGTGATTAGAATAGTTCGGTGAGTTATTGATCACGTTAGATCGTGAATTAGCCACACGATTTATATATTCCATACTTGTCCAAAGAGCCTTACATTACAACCCGAAAAGACCTTTTCTAATTCTTAGTTTGATAACACACTTAATTTGCGATTGAAAAAAGATTGATTTTCGGTTCTTATTTATTGTACTTGCATTTGTATGATTTGAGCATATACACGTTCCATGCAGAAAATACTCGAGTTCTTTGAGTGCACACCCCTATATATTACCCTTTTGAGAGGATGCATGATTTTGTTTTTGGAGCGACAATGTAATAAGGGTGGAGTGATTAAAGTTGCGTGACTTGTATCTATATTTTCAAAATTATGTATGTAGCATAGCACGACTCCTTGCTTGAACTGGTTTTCATTCTTGTTATAGTTTGAAATTATCGTTTGTTCAAGGACGAGCAAACCAATAAAGCGTGGGGTAGTTGATTAACATGAATTTGTCTTGATTTTAGTTAGTATTTTAATTAAGTCTTTCTTATTGTTTTCGGTGAAAGTAGGATAGATTGAGCACATTTTCGTATTTTCTTATCTCCAACTTGTTTTATCATGTTTTAATTATAATTAATTAATTTTATGTTTATTTCAGGTATTTTAGTTTGGGCAAACGAGTAGAGTTTCAGCGAAAACTGGCCGCGATTTGAAGAATTAGAAGCTTCCAACTTTCTATAACGGTTATTCCATCTGGAACCGTTATAGTAGCCTCCAAACCAAGCCTGCCAACTGCTGCCCGCGTCGACCAGTTTACGTCGGTAGACGCAATAACCGATGTTGATAGACGCAACTGCCCACAAAACTCTTTGTAGCGTCGACCAGTTCGCGTCGGTCGACGCAAGAACTGACGTCAATCGACGCCAACGTGCTGAAACGCATTTTTTAGGTTTTCTTGTTGCCCAAGACTTCCCACAACTATAAATACCCTATGTATTTCGGATTCTTAGATACACAATCATATTCTTAGGGTTTCTAAGGCCTGACAACCCCAACGAGTGCCTATTATTTTATTAGTTACTTTTCAAACTTCTTAGTTTTAAATCTCTAGCTTTTAGAATAGTTAAATTAGCTTTTAGATAGTTTAGATTCAAGATTTCTTCACCAAAATGCTGCGGTTCGTCTTAGTTAATTGGTAAGTATTTATTTTCATCGCTCTTTAATTTAATTTGCATGCTTTTATGAGTTTAACTAATTTTCTTAAAATAATTATTGCTTCCATGACTAATTGATCTTGTGATTGTGTTGAGATTGGGATGATGATTTTGTTGATGTTAGTAGGCTAGATCTAATAGGTCTATAGCGTAGGTTCGTTGTGAACCATCAATTGGGTCTTCTCAAGAGATCGTGGAGACGAATCGAAACTCTAGAACCCTAGTTTTCTTTAATTGTTTAAAAAATCAATTAAATAATTTTCTCTTAGAATAAATAATTTTTAGATCCAATTTCTCTTAGTTAAATTAATCTTAGATTTAGTTAGTTAATTCTTAGTTTAATTAATCTTCAATTTAGTTAATTAGTTCATAGCTTAGATAATTCTTAGAATTAATTAGTTTAATTAATCTTTAGATCTTAAAATTCTCAAACAAGTCTTGGACCTTGTGTTATTTTTCTTTAATTTCTTATTCGTGAAACGCAAACACAAAATAAACTTCCGAATCAGTTTTTTTCGAGAGATCGACTTGAGTCAACTTATCAACCTACACGCGATCCCGTACTCTTGCGGGCGAGATTTTTAAAATTGACAAATTTAATAAAAGTAGGTACAAAAAGTTCGAATCAAATTTAATAAAAGTTCGAATCAAGCTAATTTCTTTTCTAACCCTTGTATATATTTTTAGTTATTTATTTCTTTTTTCTATTTTTGTTGTTTTATGTTCATGAAACAGGATTTTTGTTGTCAAGGAGAGATCAATTCGCGGAACGGAAAACAGAAAATTCAATTTGGTGGCCAACGCACCAATCGCGTCGACCGCCGCCAGCGTCGACGCTACCTGTGCGCCTACGTCGACCGGTTGCGCGGAATTTGGAAATTTTGGGCTGAATTTTTGGGTATTTTATTCTCAATAGGTAAGCAAGTTTATGGAAATTTTTTGCAAGAAATTTGGCTGGTTTTGGAGTCTAGATCTATTACCTTAAGAGAGTTCTAAATAGAATAAGAAACTTAATATCTATTCCCTTATTTATAATTTGGGTAAATGTAGGATTCCTATTTTCAAGAGTTAATGATTCATATATAAACCAACCCCCGTACACTCTATATTTCATAATTCTCTTGTGTTCTAAGCCTCCCTGTACCAAATAAATTTAATTCTCCAAGCCTTTACCATGAGGCCAATTCCACAAGAAACCAACAACCATGAAAATAGGTGGATGTTGAGGAAGGAGCATGAAGAAGAATATAAAGGAGCTTAAAATTCATCTTTTCGGTTTAAACTTGCAGCTGGTCCAATTCTTCTTCATGCTCCTTCCTCAACATCCACCTATTTTCATGGTTGTTGGTTTCTTGTGAAATTGGCCTCATGGTGTTGAAAGACTTGGAGAATTAAATTTATTTGGTATAGGGAGGCTTAGAACACAAGAGAATTATGAAATATAGAGTGCAGGGTAGTTGGTTTATATAGTAATCATTAACTCTTAAAAATAGGAGTCCTAAATTTACCCAAATTATAAATAAGGGAAGAGATATTAAGTTTCCTATTCTATTTAGAACTCTCTTAAGGTAATAGATCTAGACTCCAAAATCAGCCAAATTTCGTGCAAAAAGTTTCCATAAACTTGCTTACCTATTGGAATAAAATACCCAAAAATCGCAGCCCAAAATTTCCAAATTCCGTGCAACCGGTCGACCTAGGCACACAGGCAGCGTCAATGCCGCGTCGACGCTGGCGTCGATCGACGCGATTGGTGCGTTGGCCACCAAATTGAATTTTTTGTTTTCCGTTCCGTGAATTGATCTCTCCTTGACAACAAAAATCATGTTTCATAAACATAAAACAACGAAAATAGAAAAAAGAAAGAAATAACTAAAAAGAAATACAAGGGTTAGAAATGAAATTAGCTTGATTCGAACTTTTTGTACCTACTTTTATTAAATTTATCAATTTTAAAAATCTCGCCCGCAAGAGTACGGGATCGCGTGTAGGTTGATAAGTTGACTCAAGTCGATCTCTCGAAGAAAACTGATTCAAAAGTTTATTTTGTGTTTGCGTTTCACGAATAAGAAATTAAAGAAAAATAACACAAGGTCCAAGACTTGTTTGAGAATTTTAAGATCTAAAGATTAATTAAACTAATTAATTCTAAGAATTATCTAAGCTATAAACTAATTAACTAAATCGAAGATTAATTAAACTAAGAATTAACTAACTAAATCTAAGATTAATTTAACTAAGAAAAATTGGATCTAGAAATTATTTATTCTAATAGAAAATTAATTAATTGGTTTTTTAAACAATTAAAGAAAACTAGGGTTCTAGAGTTTCGATTCGTCTCCACGATCTCTTGGGAAGACCCAATTGATGGTTTACAACGAACTTAGACTCTAGACCCATTAGGTCTAGCCTACTAACATCAACAAAATCATCATCCCAATCTCAACACAATCACAAGATCAATTCGTCATGAAAGCAATAATTATTTTGAGAAAATTAATTAAACTCATGAAAGCATGCAAATTATATTAAAGAGCAATGAAAATAAATACTTACTAATTAACTAAGACGAACCGCAGCGTTTTGGTAAAGAAATCTTGAATCTAAACTATCTAAAATCTAATCTAATTATTCTAAAAGTTAGAGATTTAAAACTAAGAAGTTTGAAAAGTAACTAAGAAAATAAACGGCACTCGTTGGGGTTGTCAGCTCCTAAGAGGCAAAATCTGAAATACATAGGGTATTTATAGTTGTGGGAAGTCTTGGCCAGCAAGAAAACCTAAAAAACGCGTTTCAGCATTTTGGCGTCGATTGACGTCGGTTCTTGCGTCGACCGACGCGAACTGGTCGACGCTACAGAGAGTTTTGTGGGCTGGTGCGTCGATCGACATCCGTTCTTTCGTCGACCGACGTAAAATGGTCGACGCGGGCAGCAGTTGGCAGTCTTGGTCTGGAGGCTACTATAACGGTTCCAGATGGAATATACGTTATAGAAAGTCGGCAGCTTCTAATTCTTCAAATCGCGGCCCCGTTTTCGCTGAAACTCTACTCGTTTTCCCATCCTTGACTAAGTACAAACTAAAATACCTAAAATAAACATAAGACTAATTAGTTATAATTAAAATATGATAAAACAAGTTGGAGATAAGAAAATATGAAAATGTGCTCAATCTATCCAACTTTCACCGAAAACAATAAGAAAAACTTAATTAAAATACTAACTAAAATCAAGATAAATTCATGTTAATAAATAATCAAGTAAAAGGAGGGTGAATAGAAACTTCCTTAACCGAGCTAGTTCGGGTCGAGATAACTTCCAAGCAATCCAATCGATAACGAGCATGGCTTGTTTCTCCCGCTTCTATGAACGCTTTTTGCTTATCAAATCGGCGAAGGTTGGAGTCGGAAAACAAAACACTAAAATAGAAAACCACACAAAGTTAAAAAAACAAGAAAACATGTACATAAATCAAGATAAAACAAAACCAAACACTAGATAGAGCCCAAAAGACAACAAAAATATATTTTTTTTTTCAACTTTCAAGTGTTTTTGGATTTTTATAAAGTAATAAAGAAAGAAAATAAAAGAAATAGATGGAAAGAACTTTGGTTGCTTCCCAAGAAGCACTTGTTTTACGTCACTAGCTTGACGAACTCCCTTTTTGGCCAAGGTTGAAAGATAATGGGAGGATCCACCAATATAATCTCCTCCTTGTTGGGAGGGTCCACTGTTTGGAAATTTCTCGACGCATTGCATAGATCGAATAGTACTCGCCAAAAAGTAACGTTCCAAACGGGCAAATGGGACTCGTCTCGGCTAGGTCTTCAGGTGGAATGGTGGTTTTGAAGTGCCCCAAAAACTCGTCTAGGAAACAATAAGAATAATGGACGACTATCTTTCTCAACCTTTGATCGGAAAATGGGGGAGGAAAATGATCTCTCTTGATAGCCGTATTTAACTTCTCAGAATCGATCAACATCCTCCATCTCGTCATAGCCCTCGTGGCCAACAATTCTCCTTTTCCCTCTTAAAAAACGAACACGCCGCTTGTCTTTGGTATCAAGTCAATGGGCTTCACCCACTCGCTTTTGGAAATCGCAAACATCAAGCCCTCCAACAACAACCTCCAATTCCCGGCTTTCACTATCTCTTCAATATGTGGGTTCAAAGGGGTAACTCCCTAAACAACTCCGGGTTTCCAATCAATCGCACCCTTAAGAACTTTAATCGCTCCAATCGACCCCTCCTCTTCTTCTCGCTCTGGATTGGCAAAGATGATGATCGGTTTGCTCTCCTCTTTCTCTAAATAGACACACTTGAGGGGATATGGAGGAGGATTAAGCTCGGGATTGTACCTCCTCTCGACCTCGTTGGAGGCTAACTCGAATAAATCACTGATCCCCTCAAGGTACTCTTCAAGCTCTCCAGTCATATCTTCGAAAGTCTCCACCTCCCCCACCAACAATATGTCGGTGCCCTCAACGACACAATCATAATCTCCTTCACTCACGCCGTTGGCACCTTGAAACATAATGGGCTCGTTTGTATGAACAAGGGGCTCATCATCCTCACAATGATCCTCAAAATAGACTTCTCGGCCACTCTTCTCCTCGTTGCTCCTTTCCTCCATAAAAACTTGTTCGACCAACTCTTGGGCTACGTCCATGCGTAAAAAAACCTCGAAGGACAAGCTTGACGGATAGGGTATAGGGGCATCAGAAATATTCTTTGCAAAATTAGGGAGGGTAGAATCGGAAAGAGTAAGAATACTCGTAATAGAAACCACCTCCACCTCGGACGGTGGGACAAGCTCATTATCAACCACCCCACACTTATCGAGGATCGTGGCCGCAAGGGGATGCGAAGGTTGGCTTAGCAATATTCCGTCCTCATTAGCCTCAATTAGCATGGTCATATCACTCTATATTTGCCCAAATGTCGTGTGTATTTCGTCGAACGTAGCTTCAAGAGCATTGAATCAAGCAGTAAATGAAGTCGCCTTATCGGACAAAGATTGCAATAGTTACATAATAGCCAAGAGGGTCGGATCAGAAGGTGGAGCAGGAGAATCGACCGAAATATTGAGGATGGGGAGGGCATTTTGGGCATTAGAGCTCACACCGCCAAATAACTCATACGGGTCGGGATTTTGAGCACTATTGGTGGTACCAATAAGGGTGTGATCAAAATTATGAGCATGAGGACTTCCATACGGGCCGGGATTCAGAAATTGGCCACCAACATTCCCATTCGGACTAGCAAAGCCTCCATTAGACATATTGGGGAATTGATTGGGGGGATCATAACCACTATATGAACCGTAATTCGGAGTGTGCATATTCACTAAGTGATTAGAAGCACCATATCACCCATACGGACCATTCGTAGCCGAGAAGCCATTAAACCCGATATGGTTTGCACCATGCCCTCCCATGCCGGGTTGACTATAGCCGTATCCACCATTGGCAACGTGGTTTGCACCATGCCCTCCCACGTTGCCAAAACTATTATACATCGTTTCATCCCCAACATGGTTTGCACCATGCCCTCCCATATTGGGAATATATCCACTATAACTATATGTACCTTGCATACTTAACAAAAAACGTCAAATAACAAAGAAAGCTAAAAACACAAAGAAACAACAATCAAATCGAAAGCCTTAACCAAGCCGAGTCGCAAAGGCGCCATTTTGAAGTGTATTTTTTCGTGGTTTTGGAAATTAAAGGTTCTATTGGCTTGGTGTTATCGAAAATTAATTGTAAGTTTCAATGTGTTTGTATCTTGAGAAACGAAAATAAAATGAAAATGAAGCAACTAACCTATCTAAACTGCACTAGAAATTGAAATAACAAGTTGGTCGTATGCCTCGGTCGTATGCCTTCATTGAAAATTCAAGCAAAATCAAAAATTTAGCAAGAACAAGCAGTGTTTCATCAAGTATGATTTGCATCTTTTTGTACATATTTTCATTTTTGTTTTTGTTTCACGTTGCGTGTTTTTCGCTTGCTTTTTGTTGCTTTAGGAGTCGGGTTGGCCGTTTTTCGTATTTCTAGATTTTCTTAGTTTTTGTACGTTTTGTTATTAATTTTTGTAGTTTTTCACGTTTCCGTTTTTCTTGGTCGTAGGACGTCCAAGCGGGGCCCACGCTCATTTGGGATCGTTGATACTCGACTCGGGAATGGACGGACAAAGCAAGGAAGCGCAGCGGACGAGGTTCGACAAACCGGCGGACGCGAAAAGAACGAGAAATCGAGCCGGGCGCTGGAATCCAGTCGACCGACTGAATGTTCAGTCGATCGACTGACCCGGCAAAAATCGACTGGATTCCAGGGAGTTTTCGAAGTTTTGGACATGGCAGTCGATCGACTGCCTACTTGGCCGATCGACTACCGTCGATCGACTGGAGTCCCAAGATCGACTGAATTCCAGAGATTTGGGCTATTTTTGACGGAGCAGTCGATCGATTGCCGACAAGGCCGATCGACTGCTTCTTCAGTCGATCGACTGAAAAGCAGAAATTTTGAAGATTTAATCAACCAGACGTCATTTCAATTGAACAACTTGCATCAGGACCCTTCTCTCCCAGGAAGCTCCTCCAAAAACCAGAAAAACCTTCCCTTTGTCATATTTTTGCTCATTTTAATTCCTATAAATTCTAGTAATTAGTTATAGATTAGTTAAGCTTAGATCTTAGTTGTTTAATGTTCAAGCTTTGTTTTAAGTATCCTTTGTGAAGAATCATTCAGCTTTCAAGCTTTCCTCCTTCAAGCTTTTGTAATCACATACATTTGGTAATATCCTTCTATAATCTAGTTTTATTTTCATGTTACTCCTTTTTAATATTGTGTTGTATTTTGGATCATTAGTTTAGTGTTTCTTTTGCTTATCAAACTTTCAATTTCATTTTATAGCTTTCTAGCTTATGAACTTATGCTTTTAAGTTATAAAGTTATAATCAATTTCTAAGTTAGTAAAAGTTTATTAAGATCTTCCTTTTTAAACCCTTAATTAATGCTAAGTACTTTGTTGACTTATTCAAATAAGTTGACTTTAATTTTCCCTCCATTTTTCCTAATTTCAAATTATTAAGTTTTAATAGTTAATTAAGTTTAGATTGATCGTTTTTAATATAAGCTTTAATTTTCCTTAAATGTTTTAATGTTTTTAAATCTTAAGTTTCAATTTAAATCTTAGTTATAAAAACCGAACAATGACTATCGCTTTCCTAGATTAAATTAGTTTAAGCAAAATCGACGATAAGAAAGATAAAGAAAACCGACGGCCGATCACATCCATCCTCGAGAGACACGACTCGGGATAACTTGCCGCGTCTACAATCGACTCCGTACTATTGCGGAGACGATTCTTAGAGCGCTAAGAAATCCTCGACCAAATTTTGGCGCCGTTGCCGGGGATGGATTAAGGACAATGGCATTCTTAATTATTCTTATTGTCGTCGTAAATAGTAGTTAGTTAATTATTTTACATTCGATACGCGTAATCTTTTTGTCGTTTGTTGTGTGTGCAGGGTAGGTCCCACATCCCGTTCCTTCAGCTAGTATCACCAATAATCGAGAAGCGAACGATGGAAACCCTGGTCGAAAGCCCGATTCTGCCCGCCCACACTCTAAACGATCGAAAGACGCCTCCGCCGCTTGATTGATTCGGCCGAGGATGGCAAACTACCGAGTTAGTTTGCCATACGACAACCCTTACATCCAAATTCTTGAATATCCAAATCCATATACCGATCCCAAATATGACGACCCGTATGCTTCGATCGGGAAAGAGTGGATCTACTCTTCCGATCATTATGAGCCAAACCCTCCACATCAACCTCCGTTCTCATACCCCCACAACCCGAGTTTGGACGATCTATATGTTCCCCTCGCCCTTCCTTTTTCTTACCCCCATTTTGAATCGTACGCTCCATGAATTTATGATTCCGATTCTTCGAGCTACAATTCTTACAACCTATACTCGAGTTATGATTCTTACAATCTACCCACCTCGAGCTCGTATGCTTCGAGCGATGACCCTTATACCTTACTACTTCAAGATTCGTCTACGTCCCACTCCCGGACGTGGAGTGTCTCTTAGCCGAGTTCGTTGGAAGCCTCGATCGCATGGAGACCCACGCTAAGCAAATCGCCAATGACGTGAGTGAGCTAAACAAACCGTACCTCGACGAGATACCCTTCTTTGATGAGGCGGTGCCCACGGTCGTTGATGGTAAATCGAGATTTGACGATTTTTCGGAAGGTGAGCGCTATGAGGTGGATTTTGAAGACGAAGAGAATGGGTCGGAAAGAAACACAACCCCTCTCGGGTATTACAAAGAGGTTGTAGTGGAAAGTGAGGGGGTGTTATCTTCGTGGCCTCCGATGGCACTTGAATTGTCGAGCTTACCGGCTTTAGTCGAGGAAGATGTAGTTATGCCGGCCTTGGAGGATGTGGAGCTGATCAAGCCTCTTTCACCTCCACCCAAAACTTTGTTACTACTTAAACAAGAAAAGGTGGAAGAGGACGAGGAAGATGTGTTGGGTCCTACTCTCTCGTGCCCGACTACGGCTATTTCTAAAGTCGAGAGAAAGGAGACGACGGTTGGGAAAACGGAGAAGCTCGTCGACACGTTTTGGGATGATCACGTCTGGGTGATCGACTACTCGCGCTTACGACCACCGAAGCAAGCCCACGTTCTTGATTTCTCGATCTTCCGGCTTGCACGAAGCGCCCGCCTTGGTGATTCTGATCACCCGGTGTGTCTACTCGAGAACACCAAGGCGTGGCATGATCGTCACCTATTCTTGGATCCCGGATAACATTTTCGTATAATCGTCGAGCGAACGACGTTAACCAAACGCGCTACGTGGGAGGCAACCCACGACTTTCTAACTCTCTTCTTGTTTTTCTTTTAACTTAGTGTATATTCCATCTCTAAATAGTGTTAATGGAAATTTTGGGGTTTGTGTAGGTCCAGTCCTGAAGCCTTGGGTGAAAAGAGGATCAAAAAATGGAGACGGACTGCTGGAATTCAGTCGATCGACTGGCAACCGATCGACTGAAACGGAGGAATCGACTGGATTCCAGGGACTTTCGTACTTTTTGACAGAGAAGTTGATCGACCGCAGTTGATCGACCGAGCAGAGCAGTCGATCGACTGAGCGGCAGCGGGCCTATAAATAGCAGTCGATCCGGCTCGTTCGGCCACCCCACAAAAATCGACAGAAATGAAAACAAAGAGCAGAAAAATAAAAAAGGGGAGAAAAATAGCCGAAAATAAGAAAAGAAAAAGAGAGAAAAGATTTTGGTCGATCGACAAGGCCATTCACGCGGGAATTCACAAGTTCTTTCTCCTTTCTCAAAGTTCAAATCCTTCCGTAGTTGAATCGATTCCTCGTCTCTTTTCCGAAACAAATCTGAGGTACTTCGCTTGTTCTACACCCTTGAGGACAATTGAAATTGATTGGTGGTGTTTGGTTGGGAATTTGGGATCCATTTTTGTTTTACCTTCATCTTTCAAAATCTCGCCCACAAAGTGCTCGACAAATTGCCCCAAAGAACATTCGAATTGAGTTTTCTTCATTTTTTGTCGTTTTTTTGTCTCGTTCGGTTTTTGGAACTCCCTACTACAGACCCGACTACCTTCTTCCCCATTTTCACCATATACAATGGCCGACCACTCCGACGATGAGAATGTTTTCGCCCTTCCCCAATACCCCGATATCGCCGGAACTTACGGTGCCCCCTTCCCGGTCTACTCCACATACGAGGGGGAACTCTATCAAAATTTATCCCAGCGACATTTCGCTACCCCTCGTTTTATTAACATCGAGCGTTTAGACGAGTGGGTGGCAAACAGGGACTATGACGGATTCAGCACGCGTCTACTAAGTTTCATCGACGCGATGAATGGCTGGATGTTCGCGTCTTTCCAAGCACCGGCTTATCAGGAGCTAGTGCTCGAGTTTTTCACCACGTATCGAGACACGTCTGACGGGGGTTTTGATGTGCGTTTCGGGGGAGTTAAACGCCGTATCGATCAGGGGGTGATACAAATGGTGCTCGGGCTTGACTGCCAGCAGTACTCGTATACGCAAGTGAGTGGATTTAATGAGATTGCGTTTGGGGGGACTATCACGGGCGGACGTGGTAGCCGGGATCGTTACTCGGTGTCGGCGATCGTCGACTTGACATTGCTTGGGGCTTACAAATTCTTTGCCCACGTCCTGATGGGCAAGCATGAAAGCACCAACCTCACTCGGCACGAGATATACGTGCTTTGGTGCCTATGCAATGGACATCCGGTCCCGTTTTTTCTGTTGATCCGAGGACAAATTGAAGGGATTCGGAGGACGAGAGGAGGAAGCATCGCCCGAGTCGTCATGGGGCCGATGATCACTGTTCTCACCCGCTACTTCGGGTTTGAGGCCGAAGCGGCCAACATGACGAGGGTCGATCTCTTGGAATTAACGTTCAAAATGCCGAGAGCCCCGACGAACCCGGCGAGCCAAAATTTGAGACGCCAACGCCACCGGGAGAATGAACGAGGCGAGGCCGGCGACATCCCGAATGCCGGTTCGGGCGCGCCTTTCGGYGAAGGTACGAGCCAAGCGGCAGTCCCGCAGTACGGAGGTCCGAGCACTGGCTCGGGTCCCGAGATGGGTTAGAACGATTTCCAACAGGCCGTGTTTTCTCGTTTCGACCAGCTCAACGTCTGTTTCGACCGGCTCGACGAGGGGCAGGCACTAAATGACCGAGCTTTACGCGGCCTCCATCGCCGGCTCTTTTTGGTCGAGACTCGAATGCATAGAGACGACGACGACGACGATGACGGCGGCGATGGTGAAAACGGAAACGACGAGGAGGAGGAAGACGAYGCCGCGACCCTTTGTACCCGACCTAGGAGACGTCGTTAAAATCTCCTAATTTATCCTTTGTTTTTGTGTGTTCTTTTATTTTGTATTTCGATTATCGTCCTACGGCCAAGAAAAACGGAAACGTGAAAAACTACGAAAATTAATAACAAAACGCACAAAAACTAAGAAAATCTAGAAATACGAAAAACGGCCAACCCGACTCCTAAAGCAACAAAAAGCAAGCGAAAAACACGCAATGTGAAACAAAAACGAAAATGAAAATAAGTACAAAAAGATGCAAATCAACCACCCCACACTTAGAACGGTTGCTTGTCCTCAAGCAAAACTAACGTATATTTACAAAAACTACCCCCGACCAACCTAGGCTAATGCACAAAAATAGTTCGAGACGTCGTACGCTACGTTGTTTGTTA
>BMAC01000172.1:720475-759006 GCA_014905375.1 Phtheirospermum japonicum
GCGGAAGTGGCCGGCAGCTCTCGGCAGGTGTGGGCATTGGGTCTCAGACACTGGGTAACCTAGTGTCTGCAACGTACCCAGTGTCAACCGTAATACTTCAAATTGAGCCCTGATTTCGCTAAAACTCCACTCGTAAGCCCACACTTGACCATATCTAGACCAGAATACTTCAAAATACCTAAATTAAACATAAAATTAATTAATTAAACCCATTAAACCATATTAAGTATAAAATAAAAAAAACACGAAAAAATAACAAAACGAGAATACAAACGAAAAACCTAATAAAACTCGACTTAAAACCACTAAAATGACACTAAAACCTAACTAAAAACATGAAAAAAAAACACCACAATTACATGCAAAACAACCATCTTCTCCGACACGTAATTCTTGCTTTCTCGATGATATCCATTTTTTTCTTGGTTTTCTTGATCTGATTGTGAGAATATTATTTCTCACTCGGCCACAGTTTCCATTCGACTTTGTCGTAGAAATTAATTGAATGAGAATAATGGACTTTTTTGCTTTATAAATTTTTACTTTCGAATTCAAGGCTTAAGAAATCCAGAAGGGAATAATACAGGTAATAAAAAGAATAGAATCCTCAAATCCCCAAAAAAAATATGATGAACAAATTAAAAAATAATAAAAAACCTGAATTACATACAGAAAGATTGAAAAATAATCGGGAATAAAAAAAATTCCAAATCGATTTTCCAGAACTCTACAATACAATTTTTGAAGATCGGTTTTACAGATCTGAAAATTTTTATAATAATTTCGAAAAAAATACAAACCGTAAAAATTTAGATAAATTGCGTACTATAGTTTTTCAGATCTAAATTTCCCGATCTGGAAAATTTTTATAAAAATTGCTTTTTATAATTTCCCAACATAACTTTCATAAAGGTTGGGATTAAAATGCCGGAAGATGAAATCTGTTAAGAGAAAAAATAAGAAAAAAGAAGAAAAATTATGCGAGTGATGTTGTGAATCTGTGAAGAAAAAAAGGAAGGGAAATAAGAAGAAAAACGAAGAAAAACAGAGAAGTCTGGCGTGTTGAAAGGCCGTGAAGAAAGGTTGGGTGATAATACTAACGTAAATAAATAAAAAAGTTGTTATTTATACCTGGTCAAAATTTTGGCCTCCTCCCAAAATAGATTCCTATGAACCACAGTCTGACACGTTATTTTTGAAAAATTCTAATTGGTCCACATCATCCCCGAAACGCTCTCATTTTGACACAGTAGCGTTAATATTTAACACTATTAACAACATGGAGGATAAGAGAGAGAAATGGAGAGAGTTATTTCTTTGTTTCATGTCTCATGAAAATAGATTTCTTACTACATTCAAAATATAATAAAGTTTTCGTTCATGTATAGACCTATCTATTTTATTAGTTAGACCGACTTTTAGAATATTGAGTAGACAATAAATATAAACAATCAAATATGTATATAGACAAATCAAAATATAATATTTTAATTAAATTAACCAACGTTCTCTTAATTTGTGTAAGATAAGTATACGTCTATATATAGGGCAAACACTCAAATGTGACGGTCACACGGGTCCTTTATTGTGTGACGGGCCAATAATCCGCCCCAATACCCTAACTCGGTCCATCAAAATCGGATCCCTTATATTAAAAAAGAAAAACTCCCCCAATTAACCCTTCCCCTCGTTATCTCTTTACACAATTTTCTCTTTTCCTGTACAATCAAAATTGCGATCGGAATTTGTGAAACCAGCATCCACCGATCAGAATTTGTGAGACCACCACCCACCGCCTTTCGACACCGACGAGTCTCTCACTTCCCTTTTCATTCTCCCTCCGCTCAGCTTTTAGGGAGAGCTTTCATCGCGTTTGAAAAGCCCAAGTTCTCTCTCACTTTATTCTCTTCACTTTGCTTCTAGGGTTTTTCATTATTGTTTCTCTGCTAACTCTGAGTAAATCAGACTTCAAAATGAGGTATTGTTTTTTTCCTCTAAAAATCATTCCAACCGTCTCGATTTTTATGTTAACGGTAATTTATTTCCTTTTTCTCTTGTTTTCGGCCGAGACTGTAATTAGGGTTTCATTTATATATCTGGGTTTTTATTTCGTTTGCTTCCGGTAATTATATTCCCAAGTTGTTGAATATATGGTCCGCCGGGGTTTGATTTTCAAGTTTTGAGTTAATTTTAATGACTTTAAAATTGGCTATTGCTCTCTGTGTGTGTGTGTGTATGAAAATGGCAATTGCTTGTTAATTTTTTTTACTGAACATCGTTGTGCTCAATCGATCTGTGAAGTTGGTATCCTCACCACGAAGAGTAAGATTAAAATCTTGCCATAGGGATTTATAATATTTGCTGTAAGATTGTGTAATTTTGTTGTAGATGTAGATATTTAATTTACAAATATATGAGGATTTTCTGGTTTGTTTCCTTTTAAATTTTACTTTTATAGCCTTTGTAATGGTTTTGATACTACATTGAAGTATGTTTGTTGTGTAACTGTGATGTAAATATAATTTTGTCTCTATCGAGTTATGGGTTTAGAAATATGCTTGTTCATTTCAATTGGGAATTATCATGATTATTTGAATGTCCTTAAATAATAAAGGATGTTTAGTTTTATATTTTTATAGCTGCTGGGTTGTTCCTGTTTATAACATTGAGCCACTAACAYATCTTTTGTATATTCTGCAGCCGACACCCAGAAATTAAGTGGGCAGAAAGGGAGGACAAGGTATATCTTACCGTGCTGCTYCRCGATGCCAAGGACCCAAAGGTCAATGTTGACCCTGAAGGAACATTTACTTTCACTGCCACTGGTGGGACAGACGTGTGTTCTTGATCAGAGCATTTGGAGCTTCGAGAAAGAATGTTCAAAAGTTATATGCAAAATGGATATTGAAGAATTGTTGGATGGGCCTATGTAGAGGATCAAAATCTTGTGCGTGGATACAATGAAGGGATGATTACTGATGAGAAGAGAGATGAATAATAGTTAGAGACAAAAAAAAAAGTGAATATTAGTATTGACATTGGGGTTTACTCTTGAGAACATAATCTTGTGCTTGTAGGAAGTACAATTTACACAGAGATACATTGAGTTGGTATTAGACCATTGTACTATTCAAGAAAATCGAATATAAACATGAACATGAAATGGACATTCTGTAATACATTGTCTCTGAAATTTATTGCGTTGATTATATGTAACCTAGCTGCAAACACGGTACTCTGTGTGATAATTTTATTATTTCAAATGAATAATAACACTTTTCCTATAAAAAAAAATGTCACATTTGCACTAAGATATGTCACTTTTGTCCAAAAAAGTGTCACTTCTGATTTTTTTGTAGAAAAAGAGTTGCTACACAAATTATGGTAGTCAAGTTATAATACTGTCACTTCTTAAGATATTACTGTCACTTTATAAATAAAAAGTGTCACTTTCTAATTAGTTGATAGTAATCGTTATTTTTTTTTTTCTGTAAAAAACTGTCACATTTGCACCAAAACATGTCACTTTTGTCCAAGAAAGTGTCACTTTTGATTTTTTGCAGAAAAAGAGTTGCTACACAAATTATAGTAGTCAAGTTATAATACTGTCACTTCTTAAGATATTACTGTCACTTGTAAAAAGTGTCACTTTCTAATAGTTGATAGTAATCGTTATTTTTTGAATTTTTTTTCATGTAAAAAACTGTCACATTTGCACTAAAATATGTCACTTTTGTTCAAAAAAAATGTCACTTTTGAATTTTTGCAGAAAAAGAATTGCTACACAAATTATAGTAGTCAAGTTATAATACTGTCACTTCTTAAGATATTACTGTCACTTTATAAATAAAAAATATCACTTTCTAATAGTTGATAGTAATCGTTATTTTTTATTTTTTTTTCCTTTAAAAAAATATCACATTTGCACCAACATATGTCACTTTTATCCAATAAGCTGTCACATTTGCACCAATTTGAAAAATAAACTCCACACACTGTCTACTGTAATACAAAAAAAATGCGCAAAAAGAAGCTTTCACTCCTAACATGGATCATCCTCACATTGGCCGCCACCACCACCTCCGACACATTCAACATCCTAAAACTCCCAATCATCACAAAACCTAACTGTCCCAGCAAATGCGGCGACCTTACTGTCCCCTACCCCTTCGGCATCGGCGCCGACTGCGGCGTTGAGAAATGGTTCAAGCTCAACTGCAGCGCCGCCTCCGACCCACATAGTAAAAATCCATAAAAATGTATTGCTCAAAATTGTTATAGTTTAAGTTATTAATTATAATATAATATGTAAAAAGTGACACATTTTAGTGAAAAAGTGACAATATTAAGTAAAAAAGTGACACATTTCTGTGCGCAAATTTCGATATTCCTTTATATAGAGTTCACAATAAATAAGTCTTATAATATGCAAAAGTGACACTTTTAAGTGTAAAGGTGACAGTTTTTATTGAAAGAGTGACAAAATTTCTGCACAAATAAAATATAAATATTCAAACAACCCAATTTCTGCACAAATAAAATATCTTTCCTCCACAACACAACAGAGGATATTACAATCCATTCAACAAATGTCACACACCACAAAATCAAACACTTTAAAGAAGAGAATGGTGGATTACATATGCTCAACCCACTAATCTCTACTCATTTTATTCTCATACATAAAAAAAAGCAAAACACTTAACAAACAAACTTCACCAGACCCAAACAAAAAAAGATGCATTTAGCTATTAATTCCTCATTTCACTTGAGAGTCATATAGATATATCAAGATATTTTACATCCTTTTTTATCACCCTCTCTAACGCGTCGTTTGAATATTGAATGGGAATTGTGAGCATCACAAAAATCCAACATCTCTTGTGTCTGCTTCGTCCCGCCTGTTATACTTCCTGCAATTGTTTTTGCACCTACAACAACAAAATCATTCACAAGTCTGGAAAAAAGGGGATAAATAAACTAATCCAAACTAAAAATGTATTAATTCTATTTAAGCATTTCATCAAACAGTTAATGTACAAGACTAAACACCAAAAATTATTGCACTTATTTGTTTAAATCTCATCATCTCTTTGCAAAATCCAAAAATAAGAATCAAAATCCTAAAAGAACTAGTATTGGTGAATTAATTCACCACCACCATCAATCACTCATATCCTTGATGGCTTTATCACTGATATTACAACAGAAAATAAAAAGGGAAAAAGAAATATAGGAAGTTATCAGCGCGACGCACCGCATTGGTCGTTCTTCTATGGCCATTCGGAGCTTCATGACGCACGATGGACTCGTTGGATTTATGTGATATAATTGAGAGAGAGAGCGGATTTGGTCCAGATATTTTATATACATTAATATAGTGAAGGAGATTGCGCTGGCTATTGCACAGACCTGTGGTGCGACGATGAGATTATGCCGGTGAATGCAGACGATGACATAGTTGAGAGAGATTGCGCTGGAGATTTTGCAGAGAGAGAGAGACCAGCGGCGTCTTTTTGGGGAAATTCTGGCAGTTGCGTCAATTTTTGATTTATGGATCCAATTAAATGGTTAAAGATGTGGTCATGGGGCTCCGTCACACTGTAAGGGATCCGTGTGACCGTCACATGGGAGATCTACTCATATTTATGGGATTGATGAGTAATACTTATTTAAAAGCAAACTAAACTATTACTTTTTGGTTAAAAAAATAATATTATATTACTTGAAAAATTAAAGAATAAAATATCTATTTAAAATTATTTTATTCTATCAAAGATTATTATGTTTCATGTCTAGTTTAAATAGGATCCTATCTTCGATTTAATCTTCTCCAAATGTATTGAGTTTAAACTGTGTAAGTGCTTGTTTGGAAACCATTTTGAAATGGACTTTTTGCAAATAAATTCATTTACAAAAGAAAAACATGTTTGGTGGTTATTTTAAAATAGATTTTTGAAAAAAGTAACTTTTTCAAAAGTTCATTTTGAAAAAGTGTTAATTTATGACTTTTGAGTTTCATTTTCTACACCTTTGTTGAATGGACTTTTAAATTATTTTTACCAAACACTTCAAATTTTTCACAAACACTTTTTTAAATTGCACTTTTCCAAAAGTCCATTTCATAAATGGACTTTTATGCCAAAAGAGTTCCCAAACAAGCCTTAATTCATTCAAACCTTAAATATTCATTTTCAAATAATATTTAAGACTTGATTATGCCGACTTCATCATGACCTCTTGTACTGAAAAATTAATTTCGTCGGTAATTTTTTTTTTATTTACCGACAAAAATATCCGTCGTCAAACTTAACCTTTTAATATATATTTAATTTATTTATTTTTATTAGTTTTTATTTTAATTTTATTTAATTACCGACGGATATTTTCATTGTTAACCTCACTTTTATTATTTTTAATTATTTTTTAGTTACCGTCGAAAATTATTCCGTCGGTATTTATTTTATTTATTATTTATGATTTTTTAATTAATCTTTTATATTATTTATTACAAACATGAATTTTCCATCGGTAACACCAGAATAATTATCGATGGATGTATTATTTATTATTAATATATACTATTATTTAATAGTTTATCCCAATTATTGGGTATATTTTGTTTTATTATTTTGCTCATTAATCTTTTTTTTTTTAATATTTGTCTCATTTAATATTTTTTTTAATTATATATTGTCTAATTTAATATTTTCTTTTCTTTTTCTAATAAAAAAATATAAAAAATCATATATAATTCGAAAAACAACCCAAATTACTTATCTTAATAAAAGATAAATTATTTATAAGATAATGTAATTACAAAAAAAGTTTAATTATTTATTAATAATCTAAATACATTGTATTTATAATAAAAGTTAAAATATTATTATTCTTAGGAATTAAAATACATAATATAATCAAATTACGAGATACTTGCAATAATCTAAGTATGTAACTAAATATTGTTAACGAACTTAATTTAAATATAAAAATATAAATTTTTGTAATAATAATTAACTATTAATTAGACACCAGTACTACATGACACGGGTTGAGAATATGACATCTTTTGAATTTCTCTAAGTATGTAACTAAAAATTATTATAGAATTTAATTTTGGGGAAATTTTCATTTACTACACTTCTATTACCATTAATTATCAAATACTCTAATGAAAAATATTTTATCCCATTTAGTCAAACATATCCCATTTAATCAAAATTACAAGTTAAATGATCAAAACTACCCCTACACTAGGGATGGCAATGGGGCGGGGCGGGTACTACGAGACCCGGACCCACCCCGTCAACCTCACGGGCCGGGACTGGGCGACCCGTTACGGGTCGTGGGTCGAAACGGGGCGACCCACCTATATGATTTTTTTATTTTTAATTATAAAATAAACAAGAAATTAAAATATTACTATAAAAATTAAATATAAGACTACATATTTAATAAAAACAACAATAAACCAAAAAAGATAAATCTATAATACATTTATTAGCTTATTTATAAATTTATTTATCATTTATTTTATTTTATTAATGTATATTATTTATAAAGAAATATCATTATCAATGTATAAATGTTAAATATAATATTAAATTTATAAAAATATAAATAATCATATAAATGATATATATAAAACATATAAAAGATATTTAAAAATAATAAAAATATTGTGCGAGACGGGTACCCGCGGGGCGGAAGTGGTACCCGGACCCGCCCCACTCTGCCGCAGGGCACGGGGCGGGGCGCCCCAAATGGCTCGGCCAGGGCGGGGCGGGCCTAAATTGTCATCCCTACCCTACACCCAAAAAACTACTACTAATACTACTACTACTACTACTACTACTACTACTAATAAAAATAATAATGGCGCATGGAATGTTGCTCCACGTGTAATGAGTAGTATAAAATTATGCTCGGTGCAGTATGTATTTTTGTTTTGAAGATATTGTGTATTATGGAATTTTCTTGTGCAATTTAATATAAAATTTGACAGTCCAATCTAAAAATTTGAAGAAAAAAAAAACTGTATAATGTAGTTTACAATCTTGTAGGGTTAGTATGTAATTTGATAATAGTAGTATGAATTTTAAAATATTATAGTATTTTTATTAGTTTTTTGAATTTTAGTAGAGTTATGAATTTGATAATGGTAGTATTAGTTTTAAAATATAAAAGTATGTAATGTGGTAATAGTATTGTGAATTTTAAATATAATAGTATGAAGTTTTATTGATTTTGTGAAATTTTAGTATGAAATCCACAATATCAGTTTGAATATCATATATATTATGAAATTGAAATTTAAAAACATAAATTTGTGAAAAGAATATTGTATTTTAATGTGACATATTGCTTAAAATAATTACATGATATAATATGAAATCTCACAATATAGTGTGGAATTTTGCCTATAATGATTAAAAGTATAAAAATTAGTAGCATGGAATTTCCACTGTATACAGTATATAAGTTTGAAATTGAACTATGTAGTATGAAAATGCACAGTGTAGTATGAAAATTCGGCGTTAACGGTTGGTGACAATTATATGGAAATGTCATATAATAGTATGAATTTTGATTGTATTAAATGTTGAATAAAGAAAAAAAATGAAAATCATTAATAAGGGTAAATTAGTATTCGTATGTAGTAGTTTAGATTAAATGGGAGGATAGTTAATTATATGGGGAGTTATTGTTAGAATACTAGTTTAAAAACTCTCGTTTACGCAGGCATGTATAAAAACGTAAAATGTATAATATAAATTATTATTTCAAAAATGTAGTTATTTAACACAACCCACCACATAATGAAAACTCAGCTTACTGAGCTACCAAATGACGACACGTGTCATCAGAAGCAATGTCTAGCTGACACATAGGTTAGAGTGTCAACAACTGGTCCGACCTGAATATGCCTGACCTGAGGAAAGACCTGATTGGGATGACCCGAACTATTTCTTATACCTGAAAAGGGAAAAGGGAGTAAAATAACAAGATCTGGCAAGATCTTTCCTGATCTGGATTTTGATAGCATAGGAGAGATCCACCTGGCGCGACTCGGGAAAGAAGAGGGGACTGAGACGGGGAGTAAGCCCTTTCCTAAAAGATATTACCCTGGCCTGATCTGATGCCTTGATCTTGGACAAGGTTCCAAGAAGATCAGATCAGGATTTTAGCATGAAACCAGAGCTGTCTCTCCCTCTTGGCAAAAACTTCCTGACCAGAGTAGTCTTGGGTAACAGCCCGAGATTCGCGGGTTCTGTTTCCAGAATCTTGGAAAGATCCCACGTGATAGATAACTATATATACCCCAACTTGAAAAGGAAGGAGGTATGATCTTTTGAGCATTATTCTCTTGTTTTATATTATTCCGACCAAAAATGCTTACTGACTTAAGTATCGGAGAGGTTTCTACTGAAAAAATCCCGGTGGTCCTTTCTAACGTATTCTTGTGTAAAGCATGTCAGGGAATTCTCAGGTGAAGGTGCAGGCCAGTTTTCAGGGTGAAACAATTGGCACCGTCTGTGGGAAGATCAAGGCTAAGACATGAGACAAAACATGGCTTCAGATGGACTCCGGCGGAATTTGGTGGCGGAGCTGGGTGGCACGCCAAGCTCTGCCACACCGACGGGTGCGCCAAAAACGGCAGGGCCGTCAGCGGCAAGACCATCAGCGGCAGCAAGACCAGGTGCAACGCACCCCCTCCCCAGTGGATCCGCACAAGCTGACGGTGGATTGCTGAAGGACTCCTTTCTGAGGCAGTTATCTGACCTCATCGGCAAGGCGGTGGAAGTAGCTGTGGATAGGAAGTTTGCTGAGCTCTCGACACCCTCTCATAAAACGCCTCCACCGCTGGATACGGAGCCTCCGTGAACAAATCAACACACAGTTAGAACCCCCATTCATGATGAAGAGGAGAGCCTCTCGGCCTCAGAGAGTGAAACATCGAGCAAGACCAACCCAGACCTCACTGAGCAGATGCGAAATTTGCAAAATGAGGTCAGGGAGGTGAAGAGGAGGATGGCGGGCACAAGCACAATGCCAAAGCGGAGAGGTACTCCATTCATCGAGGCAGTTATGCGTGATGATTTGACTTCTTCTTATCGGTTCATGGGTTTCGAGTATAGTGGAACAACAGACCCATGGGATCACCTAAGCCGATTCGAGAACGCGACAACTTTACATAAACTCTTCGATTTCATCATGTGCAGGGTCTTCCCGAAAACCTTCACAAAGTCAGCCAAGCTCTGGTTTAGCCAGTTGCCTCCGCGATCTATCAGCAATTTTGATGAATTCGGCTCGGCATTTTTGCACCAATTCACCAGTTGCAAGAAATATCAGAAAATGCCTCTAGAGCTGTTCAGTTTAAAGAAAAAGGACAACGAGGTCCTATGCGGGTACATCAAGAGATTCACAGATGAAAAGTTAGAGGTTCCATCAGTGTCCGAGGAAATTCTGGTTAATGCCTTAGCCCAGGGGCTCAAAAGGGGAGAATTCTTTCAGTCGCTGGTCGTACAGCTAACACTGAGGTTCGGCGAGCTTCTGGAGAGAGAAGAAAAATATATTCATCTAGAAGAAGCCCTAAAAATCAAAGAGGAAGGATAAAAGAGGAGGGACCGACCTGATAGAGAGGAGAAGACGACGATGAAAAAACCCAGGCCTGACCTGACCGAAGGACGACCCCGTTCTAATAGATACACACCTCTGGCAACACCACAAGGGGAGATCCTTCAAGCTATTGAGAGGCACTCCGACCTCAAGTGGCCAAGAACTTACTCCCAAAAACCAAAGAAGGAAAGGTCTGACCGGTTTTGCCGCTATCACAATGAGTATGGACACGATACAGACCAATGCACTCACCTAAAGGATGAGTTTGAGAGGCTGGTGCAGGCAGGACACCTCAAGGAATTCATACGTATGAGACGGGAGGATTCCAGGTCTGACTCTCACAAACAGGACCGACCTCAAGAAAAAAAGCGTAGTTCAGATGGTGGGCGAAGGCATGACCAGGCACATGAGGTACGAGGTGAAATCTTCATGATTACAGGAGGTGAATGGGATGAGCATTCCAGGCGAACACAATACAACTATGTTCGTGCTGCGAAAGATTTGGCGAGAAAGGCAAGTGAGGTCGGGCAGTTGGCGTCAAGCCCAAACATATGTTTTGGGTCAGAGGACGAGAATGGAATTCTAACCCCTCACATAGATGCCCTGGTTATTATAGGTACCATTGCTAATTAAACTATAAGGCAATTTTTTGTGGATACTGGCAGCTCAGCTGTTATTATGTTCTATGACTGTTTTAGATAGCTGAACCTAAAAGTGGATCTGGAGGAATTCACCACGTCATTGGTCGGTTTTGCGGGAGAAGCCCTGAAACCATTAGGAGCGGTAAATCTCCTTATGACGCTGGGAGATGGCCCATTCAGGCAGACCAGGTCGGTATGTTCTTGGTAGTAGACGCACCCTCCTCATACAATGTCATGCTTGGACGACCATCATTAAGCCAATTTCAAGCTGTGATTTTGCTTTACCACATGAAGCTGAAATTCCCTGCCCAGGACGGGGTGGGGGAGGTTCATGGTGACCTGTACGCGGCGAGGCGCACGTACGTGGATAGTATTCATCGTAGGGAGGATGATGGAAGGTGTAAAAGGACAAAGGTGGACACCACCAGACCTGACCCACCTCAGGAAGAAGAGAATTTGATGATGATTGAGGTAGTCCCAGGGGACAACAGTCGTGTCCTTCGTGTAGGGACGACCCTCAGTCCCGAGGTATTAGTAGAGTTAGTCGCTCTTTTGAGGGACAACACAGATATTTTTGCCTGGCTCCTCATGACCTAGTAGGAATTGACCCAGCAGTGGCAGAGCATCGTCTTAATATAAGTCCTGCAGCAAAGCCTGTAAAACAGAGGAAGAGGAACTTTGGCCCTGAGAAAGAGGCCAGCATCGAGGCAGAGGTAGAGAACTTTGGCCCTGAGCATGATGGATGCCTCGCAGGGCTATCATCAAATCAGATTGGCAGAGGAAGATTGGAAACTTGTCAGCTTCATAACACCAAAAGGAACATATTGTTATGTTGTGATGCCGTTTGGCCTTAAAAATGCAGGTGTTACATATCAAAGGCTGGTGGACAAAATGTTTAAGAACCAACTTAGGAGGAACATGGAAGTGTACGTAGATGACATGTTAGTTAAAAGTGTGTTTTGCATATAATTGTTGTGTTTCTCCTAGTATTCTTAGTTAGAGATTAGAATTGTTTTTAGTCGTTTTGAGTTGTTTATTCTAGTTCTTAGGTCATTTTCTTATTTATTTGCTTCTAGGTTTAAAGTGTACAAAGTGTGAAGATGTTTGAGCTATTTTTGGGTTTTTAAGTTTGAATTCTTGTTTTGTAGGTGGCTAAAAGAATTATATTCACTCGGCGGACGCTTTGGACAAGAAAATGAGAAATTTGAACCGAAAGCATCCAGGATCGACTAAAAAGTTCCAAATCGACTGCCCGATCGACCACCAGCTGATCGACCGACAACGGATCGACTGAAAGAGCCCTGAATCGACTGCCGGACAGTAGCCAACTTCGAATCAGCAGGGCAGTCGATCGACTGCCTTGCAATCGATCGACACGCAGTCGAACGACACCCCAACAGTCGATCGACTGAGATGCTGAGGGCTGCGGGAACTTTGGTGTTTTTAACATTTTTGCCCCTAAAACAACTATATAAAGCCCGCATCTTGCACCAATGAATAACACCTCTCTCTTCCCAACCCTAACTTGGGTTTGGGATTAATTACTCTCAAGCTCTTGGATAATTCTCTCTTTCTTAGATTTTAGATTTAATTTCAAGCTTAGTTGTAATTTCTTTTCCTAGATTTAGATTTAGTTTCAAGCACCTCCTTGGGTTTGTAAGCCTAAGAAGAATCCAAGTACTCCCTTGGATTGTTGCTTTTGATTGCAATAACATTCAAGCTTTGTTTCATTTCTTAATTCAAGTAAGCTTCCTTTCATTTTCATGCTTGTTTCTCAATGCTTGTTCTTCATGTTATGCTTTTTGGCCTTAGCTCTTTGATTTCTTGCTTGATCTTGTGAATCGTCCATGGAATCTAGATAAGTGACACATCTAGATCATAGATTGAGTCCTTGATCGTTTTTAATTTGAGTATTTCATATGCTTTATTTTGATTTTTATTTGCATGCATAGTTTTAGGTTGAATCTTAGATCTACACTTCGCTGCTTGTTATTTTTCATAAAGTTTTGAACTTTCACGTCAAATTTTCTTGCTCTTTCTAGCCATGCTTTCGATTTTTGGTAATTTTCATTATTTGAGTTTTTATGCATAGTTGTACCTTGTGCTTGCATGCTTGTACTTGGTGAAACATTGCATTTTTTTGCTTAATTTTCATTATTGCTTGCATTTTCATATTAAGGTATCCGACGAGGCATTCTACCCACTTGCTATTTCAATTTCTAGGATAGTTTAGATAGGTTATTTGCTTTATTTTTGTTTTTCTTTACGTTTCAAAGCTTGAAACAACTTGAAATATTCAATCGAATCGATCTCCGATAATACCAAGCCAAATGAACCTTATACTTTCAAAACCACTAAAAATTACCAAACAAAATGGCGTTGTTGCGAATCGGCTTGGTTAAGGCTTTCGATTTGATTTTTGTTTCTTTGTGTTTGTAGCTTTTTTTGTTATTTGACGTTTTTTGTTAAGTATGCAAGGTACGTATAGCTATGGTGGATACATTCCCAACGTGGGAGGACATGGTGCAAACCATGTTGGGAATGGGATGTATAATGGTTTTGGCAACGTGGGAGGGCATGGTGCAAACCACATTACCAATGGTAGAATTGGTTATGGGCAACCCAACATGGGAGGGCAGGGTACAAACCATGTTGGGTATAACGGTTACATGGGTACGAATAGTAAGTACGAGGGTTATAGTGCTCTCAATAAATTCACGAGCATGTCTAATGGTGGCTTTGTGAGTCCGAAAGAGCTTACCGTTCTTTAGGCCATTACGAAAGAAAACTCGATTCCACTGGGATGAAGAATGTCAAGAGGCATTCAAAAAGTTAAAAGAGCACTTGGCAGATATGTCTTTGCTAACCAAACCAATCATAGGGGAGCCGTTGATCTTGTACATGTCTGTGGGGAAGTTAGCGGTGAGCACAGTCTTAATTTGGGAGGAAGGAAAATCGCAGAAGCCAGTATACTATTGGAGCAAGGTATTGCATGTGGCTGAAATCCGATACGTAGAGATAGAGAGAGCCATGGAAGCTCTGGTTGGAATTACTCGAAAACTTCAGCCTTATTTCCTCTCCCATCAGATTATAGTCTACACTAATCTACCTCTGAAAGCCATAATGAGCAAGCCAGAGGTTTCAGAGAGATAATTCAAATGGATAATTGAATTGAGCGAGTTTGACATACATTTTGAAACAAGGCTGGCGGTCAAGGCTCAAGCATTAACTAATTTTATGCAAGAAATGGCCATCTCTGCCGAGGAAAAGAAAGAGTGGATAATCTACACAGATGGCTCAGTGGGAAGCCTGGGATGTGGCACAGGAATAGTCTTGGTTGACCCAGAAGGGGTAACCACGGAATACTCAATTCGACTGAACTATCCTCTGTCCAACAATGGAGATAAGTATGAAGCACTGTTGAGGGGAGTCCAGATGGTGGAAGAGCTGGGAGCAGAGCGAATACGAGCAAATGTAGATTCATAGCTTGTCTGAAAACAAGTTGGAGGAGAATTCGAAATAAGAGAAGGGCAAATGAAAAAATACTTGGCAAAATTTCATGAGCTGGCCAGTACTTTGGATGCTTTGAATGTTCAGCAAATTCCCAGAGAATAGAACAGCTGAGCTGATTACCTGGCTAAAGTAGCCAGTTCAGTTGTGGATTATCAAGAAAGGGTGATCACTCTACTGATGGCCCACCGGGAATATGGGGAGGAGGAAGTTAACGCAGTGAAAGAGGGTGAGCAGGATTGGCGCTCTCCTCTCAAAGCATACTTGGAGAAGGGAGAGTTTTCGGAGAATAAAAGAGAGGTGAGTAAGCTAAGGATCAGGTCGGCCAGATTTTGTACCATCAAGGGGGAGCTGTTCAGGCGAGGATTTGGACAGCCCCTCCTACGATGTGTGAGCCAGCAAGAGGGTGCCCACCTTCTTAAAGAAATCCATGAGGGATGTTGTGACAATCACATGGGAGCGAGGACCCTAGCCAGCAAAATAATGCGAGCAGGCTATTTCTCCCGAAGATCAGACAAGATGCGGAGACCTTTGTGAAAACATGTGACAAATGTCAAAAACACTCTCCACTTATGCACCGACCTGCAGAGGAGCTCATGACAATGAGCTCCCCTTGTCCCTTTACCAAGTGGAGGGTAGACCTGGTAGGACCTTTCCCCACGGCTCCAGCCTAGAAAAGTTTCTGGTTGTGGCCATTGACTATTTCAGTAAGTGGGTGGAGGCTGAGGCTCTGGCAAAAATCACCGAGGAAGCATTAATGGGATTTTTATGGGAAAATATAGTATGTCGGTTTGGCATTCCTAGGATCCTGGTCTCTGATAATGGTACACAGTTTATGGGAACTAAGATCAAAGCCTGGTGCACCAGAATGAAGATAGACCAGCACTTCACGTTTGTCTACCACCCTCAAGCAAATGGTCAGGTCGAAGTAACTAATCGCATATTGGTGCAAGTAGGGGCAACAATAGCTGGCACGACACGAACACGACACGATAAGAAATATGATTACAGAGACAAATAAATGATAAGGCACGACACGACACGAAATAACACGAAACACGACACGAAAAGCACGAGATCCTAAATTAAGTTAGATTTACACTTATTGTTATATTTATGATCAAATAAGATAGAAAATAAAAAACACGATAGTGCGACACGAACACGACACGGTAACACGATTTGCCACCGCTAGGTGCAAGGGATTAAAGCACTCTTGGAGAAGTCGGGTGGCAAATGGGTAGAGGAGCTCAGTTCAATCCTTTGGTCTTATAGAACTAATCCTAAGGAGAGCACTAGGGAGACCCCCTTTAGCTTAGTGTATGGCATGGATGTCATTATTCCTGCATAATTCAGCCTCAAAACTCATTGAATACAGAGCTTTGATGAAGATCAGAACAACTCAATAGTGCGGGACGCGCTCGATTTGATTAAGGAAAAGAGGGACCGGGCTGCAATGAGGATGGAGCACATACGAGGACGGGTCCGAGCAGCCTATGATAAGACAGTCCTGAGAAGATATTTTTGTGTGGGAGATCTGGTCTTGCGCAGGGCTGACTTGAGAAAGACTAAAGGAAAGTTGGATGCCACTTGGCAGGGACCATTCAGAATCTCGAAGGTTTTGGCAGGTGGTGCTTATGAACTGAAACAAATAGATGGAGTCGAGGTACCCCGAACGGAATGTATCAAATTTAAGAAAGTACTATGTGTAAGGTTATTTCTCGAAACATATTTATACAAATGATTGGAGTTTATTTTATATTACAAATCGACTCGGTTTTTAAAGTCGGGATTGGCTATGGGGGGATGCCCCATTTTTCCTGACCTGATTGTCAGAAAAGCCAGGATTGGCTAAGGGTGGATGCCCCATTTTTCCTGACCTGGTTGTCAGAAAAGCCAGGATTGGCTAAGGGCGGATGCCCCTTTTTTCCTGACCCGATTATCAGTAAAGACAGGATCGGCTATGGAAGGATGCCCCAATACTTCTAACCTGATTGACAGAAAAAACAAGATGGGCTAAGGAGGGATCTCCTATTTGGCCTAATCTGCTGGTCAGTATAGCCAAGATTGGCTAAAAGCTACCCATGAGAAACCAGATCTAACTACCAGCAAAGATTTTTTGCCTAGAGGAAAAGATCATTCATTACAAATTCAAGGCCGGAATTACATAAAAATAAAGAATATACTTACGCCACCCTACAACGGAATGTAGCGAGTTTGATTAGAAACACGAAAAACTGAGAAGAGTAACACTCATGAAAAACAATAGAAAATCTGCGAGATTACATCAAGAAAAAAGGTCAGAAATCATCTGTGGGAGGAGGAAGCCCTCTTGTCGGAGGCCAGAACCCGGTGAACACGCCACAGCTCGCGCTCGGTTTCATGGAGGCGCTGGCGATACCTATTGGCCCGCCCAGAAACAGTGTGAGCCTCGCTGGCGGCAAAGGTTATTCGACTTACCGACTCAACCAGATCAGCCTTCTCCTCCTCCAGTTGACGGTTGAGTTGATGGAGCTCAGCCCACTTACGTTTGTAGTGGCGTTTTTTCTGCCTCTTCCTTTCCAAAAGTCGGCACACTTGGAAAATTTTCTCCCGGAGGACGGAGAGTTTGTCAGAAAGTTTGAAGGTTTAAGCGAAAAGAGAGAGATTCTTTCTCTTTACAATATCAATCTCCTCAAGCAAGGACGGGGAAGCCATAATAAGAGATAAAATGCACAAGAAAAGAGCACGTATATAAAGGACAAAATCACATGCATTTCATAACGGAATAGTGCTAGGGTTTCCCTAAAATCAGGAAACCCTAAATTATTACAAAACGATAAATTGTTTCAAGTTACAGAAATATCAAAACAGAACAAGCATGAGGAAAGTTGTCCAGAAAAGCCTAATCTGCCATGTTGTCCTCGCCACCATCCAGATCCTTGGTGAATTACTCTCCTCGAGCAGGTCGCTAGGTGACACCCCACCGGGCAACTCACCCAGATCAGCGAAGGTCGGGGAGGGAGTAGAGGCAGGCAGTGCTAAAGTTACACCCTGATCTGGGTGAGAAGAGGACTCGGGAGCAGGAGACCGAAGGAGCTGGAGGATATGCTCGGCGAACTCGTGAGTCCCGAGTTGATGCAGGTGATCTCCCTCAGCTGAATAGGAGAAGCTCGTAGGCTCGGGATTCCCCTGGATAGGCCTGCTCCTATCGTAGGGAGTAGAAAGGTTTTCTTTGAGCCATTGCTCGCAAGTGTCCAGACCCAAGTTGTAATACACCAAGACTTCTGGAACCAGCAGCCGATAGAGCTCCATAGACTTAAGAAAAGATCGCTTGGTCGCCTCTCTAGTGGTTTGGATGAGCCGGAGACCATCCTCTGAATTCAAGTATTCAGTTCTCCCCTCTTCTCTGCCCTTGGTCAAGGCTTCCTCTACTCGACTCGCGGCCTCAGATCTTGCCTCCTCCTCTTTCTCTTTAGCTGCCAACGCTTCTGCTCGAGCTTTTTCCTCTCCTTCCCTTGCCGCCTTTAGCTCAAACTGGACTTTCTTTAGTTCAGTCCCTTTTTCCTTGCACAGAGCCGTCACTTTCCTATACCTCTTTTGTAGGCCACCATGCTCTTTTGCCAGATCATCATTCATAAGAGAGCCACGGGCACGAGCCACCAGGATGGACCTCTTTGCTGCGGCCTGATTCAAAGAGATAACCCTTTTTGCAGTTAGTAAATATAAAGGTAAGAGGTAAAGCAAGCACAGGAGAAATGAGAAATGAGGTTACCCTGGCTTCGTCCTGGTACACCAATTCGATCAGCTCGGGGTCGCTCCATTTCTCCGAGGTCTTCCGATTCGAAGCTGGACATTGGCCTTTGATAAGTTGGATAGCCACATCCCCGGGACAGTTGAGAACGGAGGTATTGGAGAACCAGATGGCATTCGGATTGACCACCTTAGCTTCCGGTGAGGCCACACCCTTGCCAGACCTGGAGCGTTTACGAGAGAGACGTTCCCATTCCTCCCCTGACTCGGAATGCACGGTCAAATCTACCTTAGGTATGGGGGAAGTTTCGCGCGGCTCAGGTCAGGCTTGCTGAGAAGCCCCTGAGGATCCAGCAGCCTTTCTTCTCTGAGACTTCTTCTCAGGAACTGCCACGGCCTGCTGAGACTCTAACAATTTGCGCATCATGTTTTCTGCAAAAGAAAAATACCAAGGATTCAGAGGTCAGGCCTACATAACAAATAAAGAGGAATAGCAAGATAAACGCCTTCTTAGAATATACCCATCTCGGGCAGAGGGAACGAGGAGCTTAGTCAGGTTAAAAACGTTTTAGTTCAAGGTATTAATAATTTTCTTCAACCGGGGAGACCTGTCTCCCACATACAATAGAGATTGGGTAGGAAGCTGATCAAGCGATTTGGCAGGAAAACCCCAGTCGCCGGAACAGTGTACAAAAAAGTTTTTTTTCCTCCAAGCCTTGTTGGAGGAAGGGCCGCCAGTCAAAAAGCGCACACCAGGGCGGGCACACAGGTAAAAGTAGCCGGAAGGAGCGCTCTTGACCTGGAACAATGAATAGAACGTCGGAGCAGTCGGATTGAATCTGGCGTATCGCATAGCAAAGTTATAACCTATAATTATCCTAAAGGAATTGGGAACTAGTTGATGCACAGGTATTCTATACATCTGGGTTATTTCCAGTATGAAGGGGTTGACGGGAAGGCGTAATCCTGCCTGAAACTGATCTACAAAAAAGATTAGGTGATCGGCGCGGGGCGAATAGGCCCTTTCACCCATATCGGGGGTAACTAACGAGAGTTTTTCCAGGATATGAAATTTTGACCTCAGTCCCTCCACCGTCATGTTACTAAGAATGGAAACGATGTTGTCGGGATGACCGGGTATGAGCGAAGCCCATTCGGTGGAGGTATTCGGAGAAGAAGAAAACGCCATCGGAGAAGAAGGGGCGGAACTCATGTCAAAGGAAGAGAAAGAAGATGTCAGAGCAGACATAATTTGAAGGAAAATAGGGATCGAAGAAGTACCTGGTTTTTCGAAGATGATCGGAAACCGCTTAAGGAGGGGAAAGCTGCGAGAGAGAGAATGAGCGTTTTGGTGAAGAAGAGTAAAAGTGAAAAGTGAACCGGGAAAGTAGAAGAAGAAGGATAAATTTTTGAAATAATAATTAAAAAAGGAGTTGATGGGACACGTATTTAATGCACGTCAGATGGTGCAGTACCCAAAAAGGCAGGTGGGGATTCTCAATCGCCATAAGGTAAGGAAAGGACATTACAGATCATCCTTAAAGGATATGACCAGATTCAAAAAGCGGATTTGGCGGAATTCGTGCCCAGCAGTCCAAAATTCGAAAAGACGTGTGGAAGATTTCAACCGCCTAATGCGAATTCCTAGGTTCTATGGCTCATCCCAACCAGTTGGGGGGGGGAGGGGACTGGTTGGTCCGACCTGAATATGCCTGACCTGAGGAAAGACCTGATTGGGATGACCCGAACTATTGCTTATACCTGAAAAGGGAAAAGGGAGTAAAATAACAAGATCTGGCAAGATCTTTCCTGGTCTGGATTTTGATAGCATGTGAGAGATCCACCTGGCGCGGCTCTGGAAAGAAGAGGGGACTAAGGCGGGGAGTAGGCCCTTTCCTAAAAGACATTACCCTGACCTGATCTGATGACTTGATCTTGGACAAAGTTCCAAGAAGATCAGATCAGGATTTTAGCATGAAACCAGAGCTATCTCGCTCTTGGCAAAAACTTCTTGACCAGAGCAGTCTTAGGTAACGGCCTGAGATTCGTGGGTTCCATTTTCGGAATATCGGAAAGATCCCACGTGATAGATAACTATATATACCCCAGCTTGAAAAGGAAGGAGGTAGGATCTTCTGAGCATTATTCTCTTGTTTTATATTATTCCGACCAAAAACGCTTACTGACTTAAGGATCGGAGAGGTTTCCACCGGGAAAATTCCGGTGGTCCTTTCTAACGTGTTCTTATGTAAAGCGGATAAGGGAATTCTCAGGTGAAATGCCAGTTTTTTGGGTGAAACAACAACATTAACAAATATGGTTTGGGATAAAACATTTACCTAATGGATCATATGAGAATTGCCCCTTTAATTCAAATATTAAAATATAAAAATATTTAATAATAATTAATTGAAATTAGACTCTGGTTGAGTATGGAACCAGTTTTGAATTTATTTAAGTATGTAAATATGAAATTATTAACAATGAGGCCAGTAGTGGCGCATGTTATCTCTTGTGTGTGTAATTTCCTTATGCATTACATGGTACTATAATTTGTGTCGATGTTTTTGTCTAGTATTTATAATTGGTTACTATATCTCCAAGTTGATTTGAGTTATAAAAATAATATTATTAATTCTATTTTCTTCCTTTTGCCACGAGCCCCTAAAATGTCAAGGTCAACCCTGGTTATCTTCAAAATAATAAAAAACTTATCGAAAAATTCATACTTATACTCACTGTTGTCAAAATCATGATTCAACTCGTAAAATTGTATACTCTTACGAGTTAAGACCAACAAATCAATTCAAATTGCGAGCAAAATCGTGTTATCAAGAAATTGTAAAAATATTGTGATTTTGTCCGAATCTTTCAATTCTAGTAAAATGTGACAATCGATATTTCAATTCTAGTAAAACGTGACAATCGCTCTTTTTCTCTTTTTTTTTTCTTCTTTTCTTTTTTTAACTATTTTGAGAGTTGAGCTTTTTTTTTCGCTTAATGAGTATGCTTGTTGTTTTATAAGCTCAAGAATGAAATAAAAATGAGAATGAAAATAAATCACACACCAAATTAGTGATTTAATTATTTTGTCGATGGTTGTAAGTTATTATTTAACTTATTATTATTAATTTGTGTTTTTTTCCCTTGCTTTCCCAAGCTTTTTGGTATTTCTAATTATTTACTCATGAACTCTTACGATTTGATATTATCAAAATTTCAGACTAATTCGACTTAAAAATACGATTTTGAAATATATAATAATCCACACAAACAAACAATAGAAAAACAGAAAATCTCCAATATCTGATCCCAAATAAACCTCCAATCTCAACCTCTTATTTCAGTTCACACAATTTTCCTTTTCTTAATCCCCAAATCAAAAACCAGAAAAAAATGATTCCCAAATCACCACCGTCCGCCGCCGCCCCCAGCTGACATGCCGCCACCCCCACCACCCCAACCACCTGCTCCGCCGCTGGCGCCGAATCACCGCCACCACCACCTCCTCAAAAAACCCACATCACTCCCCGACGCCATCTTCACCGCCCTCTCTCTCCTCGTCCTCTTCTCCACCTCCCCCAAATCCCCATCCCTTTTCTCTCTCCCCACCAACAGCAAACTCTCTTTCCCTCTCTACCCCCGCAAATTCCCCAAAATGTCCTCCCCCTTCCCAAACCCTAGAAAACCCGGCCGGCGCCCCACGCCCCCGCCGTTCGCCACGCCGCAGTCCCTGTCCGATTGGCTCAAGCCGCGCCTCGGCGCCGAGTCGTTCGGCGCGTGGGGCGTCAAGCCGGGCACTAAAAACGTCCACAACCTGTGGCTCGAGGTCGTCGAGGGCGAGACCGTTCTCACCGATTCGTTGCCTCCGGTTCGTACAGTTGAGGTCGTGATCGTGCGAATCATAAGAAACGTAGACGGCACAAGAAAACTCCTCATAGAATCGCATCAGGAGCTTTCAAACGGCGCCGTTAGGTACCGCTCGCGCCCCCTTTCCGAGAAGATGAAGCCCGATGAATCGGTCGAGGCGGCTGTTCTTCGGGCCGTGAAGGAGGAACTAGGCTCGTTGGTAAAAATAGGAAATGTAGATAGTTTTGATGGTGATGGGATCGTGAGAATTTTGCCGGGATCGTATGTGAAGAAGGTGGAGGAGAGGGTTTCAGCTTCGTATCCCGGTTTGCCGGCTTGTTACGTGCTGCATTCGGTGGATGCTGAGGTGGCCGGTTTGCCGGAGGACGAGTTTTGTACAGAGGAGTTGGATGAATACGAGGTTTCGAGCGAGAGGGATATGGCGGATTGCGCGGTTTCGTGTAGGAAGCATTATTGGAAGTGGGTTGATTGTGATTCTGTTTAGAGTGGATTTTTTTTTTCTTTTTGTGAAAGAGGTGAGTTTGGAGGGAGCTCATCTTTTTGCAGTTTTGGGACATTGACTGTGTTATTGTGATGTTTAGATTTATGTATTGATGAGAGTTAAAGTAAATAAGATGAATTAAGGTGAAAGTTACTTTTGTTAGTTGTGTTGTTTCTTAAGATTTTTGTGGATATTGTTGATGTTGTATTAGGATTATCATGTGCATGGAAATTGAATTACATGATGGGTCTAATTTTGTGCAAGCACGTTGATGTTTGCATAAGATATTTAAGTCCAAGATGAGGATGTGATCCATTCCCTGAGACTGCTGGTTTTTCAAATCCTTTTTACAACCCGCCCGAGTGATTTTTTGACCGCTCGGGCGGGTTTTGCGGTTTAAATTAAACCACGAGGGTGGTTTGTGAAAAGCCGCAGACCGTTTTGGCAGGTTAGGAGGGGTCAAGGATTTTCTTTTAAATAATTACAGAAACTACCCTCGAGGTTTAGTCTAACTACAAAAACTCCAATCTTGATGGTTCGATTTGTGAAAGAGAAGCAAATGTCAAGGGGTATGTTGTAATTTAGAAGATAGTTGGGCTTGTTTGTAGTTAAGTTAGACATCGGAGGTAGTTTTGCAAATAACCCTCTCTTTTTCCTCCATTTGACTGACTATTATTGGTCTTAGCTTTTCATATCTCCATTTGTGCAAATTTCGGTACAAATGCCATTTCGTGGTTTGAATATTTATGGAGGTGGGAGGTGTTTGTGGAGCCCTACTTGATACAGCTTAAAAGTGTCATGATTAACTTTAAACATTAGCACTAACTACGATTAGGACTGCCATTACCAGGGCTAGGACAAACAAACCCACACGAAACTAACATCATTCAAAGGATGGATAGTAGATTATCTACAGGACATTAGTTGTCATTTTTGCAGTAAATGGAAATTGCAGCTATGTGAAGAACTCTTTTTTTTTCCTCTTCGTTTTTATGTTGTTTGTACGTGTAGGGACAAAATTAGGTACAAATATAGCTGGAACTCTTGAAAAAACTCTAAAAAGCTAATTAGCTTTTTCTCCTCCCTTGGAACTTTTTCCTTGTCCGAACTGAGAACAGAACAGAGTGCATGGACCCTGATAATTCTAGTGAGGCTCGTGCAAATTAAACTAAATAAACTAATAAATCTAGGACAATAATGTGTTCTTCTATTTATTTATTTGTTTATTTATTTTTCTTGGAAGCAAGTTTTTCTTTTAAAAGAAAATTTTCAATCACATATATTTGGACCAATGTTTCATCTCTGTGGCACTCAAGATAGGGTAGCCACTTTCCTGCACAATAATTGTGTAATATCATGCATTATATATTCAAACCCAACTTTTTTTTACCCACATTTTTTAACAAACTTGCTGGTATTTTATCTGGAAATAATTTTAAATGACTAATATATAAGATGAATTCGAAATCAAGGGTAACAGACTCGAAAATCGAAATACAGCCAAGAATTTCGAAACTATAGAATTACGAGATTACTCAAACAATTTCAACCGATTTTTTAGTATGGATTTGAAACAAAAAATAACAATATGTAGCACAAAATCTCATCTCCATAATTTCCATTAGTATATGCTTTTACACTTTACATTTATTAGCTATAACAGGCAACAAAAAAAAAAAAAAAAGAACATTAGGAATTATCTATATATGTACTATATTCCATTTCAAATGGTAGTAGAACACTGTGAGCCTTGTCTTGAACTTAATGGAGGCGAAGGTATAGTCCCCAGTGGCATAACGGTAATACAGGTCACAAGAAACCTATACCTCCCCGAAACCCAAGTTCCGACTTTCCACCTCAGCCTCCCCATCACCTTAAAGCTCAACACCAATCGCCCGATCCCCTGATCCCGTTGAACCTCATAGGAAAAGGACGGCGCGACGGGCTGTTGTGTCCCGACCAACGATGCGCTTATCAAATTCGTCTCGTCATGCTCTTGGTAAAATGGCGAGACCGAGGTCTCGGGCGTGATCTTTTCGCCCTTGTAGGACGCGTACAGCAGGAACTCGTCGTAGTATATCCCGACCTTCTTGTTTGGGTTGTTGGATTGGAGAGTTAGTTGGATTGAGGAGTTGAGGAGGGATAATGGGCCTGAGCCCGGCCCTGATAAGTTGAGCTGACTGACGACGGCTTGGTTGAGTGAGAATTGAGGTTTGGTGGGGTGGAGGATTAGCCAAACGAGGAATATGAGGGAGAGGATTGAGAGGAGTAGTGTGGAGAAGTAGAACAAGAGTTTCTTGTTGAGTTTTGGGAAGTTGATGGTGTGTTTGTTTGCGCAGTGTTTGGGGGATTTTTCATCAATTTTAGACATTTGTAGAGAGAGAGAGATGGGATAATAATAAGTTTTGCTATGCTAGGGAAAGGGAGAAGTTGAAATGATATGGGATTATATAAAGGGGTTCAAGAAATGAAAAAAAAACAAACAATTATTTTGTTGATTGGTTGCTTTTGACTAGCATGGGAATTGATTTTTTCTTTTAATTTTATTTTAATTCTGCAAAACTTAATGAGAAACTAAAATTAGGAGGGTAGTTATTAGATTTCCGATTCTAACTAGTCTTTTGACTTTCACTATGAGTGCCTTGAAGGAACATTTTCAATCATGATTATTCATGAATATACATGCACTGCCAAGCATATACTCTACTAGTATATCTTGAAAATCAATTTTCCATGGACTTATGATACATATTTGTCTTAGAAGGAATCTAATGGAATGGAACTACTTTTAGAATTATTGTGAAGAAAAGTTAATCACTTTTTAAAGTGGTAAGAGATCAAACAGCCATAAACCCATATAATAGCCTTTTTCTTTAACTCCATTAGATTTTTTTATTCTTTTCTTCTGGGAAATAATTCCATTAGAGTTAAAACTGAGAGAAATTTGCAACTGTCAAAAGGGTTTACTCTCTATACCTCAGTAAAGTCCAATGATTAGCTGAATAATAAATGTGGAATTAAAGCAAGACATAGAGAATCTAGGAAAATTGACTTTATGATCACACCTTAGAAATTATAGATTGTGGTGGGGAAAAAAAAAGAAGAAGTCACATTTGGGCTATTGCTTTTGGGTTAAGAAAAAGGGTGTAGGGTTTAGGTGAACATTAGTTGAGGTCTCATGTAATGTTGAATTTCTATTATTTTGGAGTTTTCTATTTGTATACATATATAAATGATTTGCATGCTCTTTCTTTTATGAGTTGGTATATCATGTTACGGTGTTCATTAGTAGTTATTCAATATATTCCAAATTGTTCAGATGTTTAGATTGATTTCTACATGGTTTAAATTGAGTGTAACACCACTCAATGGGTGCAATTGTAGTATAGATAAGAATATTAAGGGGATATTTATAATTTTAAAAAACAATTTGATATTTTTTTAATTATACTGAAAGATGAACACATTTCAAAAGGTTCTGATTTCCTTCCCATAATACAAATCTCATCTTATTTATTTGTCCTGGCCTTTGGGAAGACAAGGGGGGCCTAGCCCTCCAGTTGGGAATCTTGTTTAAGAATGCAAAAACGGTTTAAATATTCATATTTAAAGACTATTGTATATTTTCAGTTATTGATCAGCCCTTCAAATCAGTCTAGGAGAAAGTTTGTGTACCCCATATTGTATAAGTGATTTCTCATCTGAAGTTGCCTTTTTTGAATTTTTTGTCCATTTAACTTTGATTTGGGGACCCAAACCAAGACCATGTCTTTACATTGCTCTAAAGTTTAAAAGGCACTTTGGCTTTGCTTAATTTTTTTGAGAATGGTTGATCATAATTCTAGTGCCACGAGATTGTTCTTAAAGTTGCTCAAATTGTTCACTCAATAGAGATCGTAATAATAATAACAACAGCTACAATAATTGATCCAATAATGCCGGATTTTGAATTAATTTTGAGTCTAATTGGTTTTGCAGCGACAAACAATGGATAACAATTCAATTTTAAACTCATATGTAAATTATCGACCACATTACAACCAAATGCAGTAATATCTCAAGCAATGACCTTGAGTAACACATTAATATCTCAAGAAATCTATATATATTTAAAAAGGTTAGTGTTTTTATAAATATTTCTCAAAAATTTTCCGCCCATTTTACGTGCTATTTATAGTATACATATTTATTATCTATATAATTATTTATGTAAATATTATTTTGGAGATTATGATTTATGTAAAGAAAATATTAAATATATAGAAGAATTATGTATACTAATAAATAAAATCTGAGAAAAATAAAAATAACATAATTTTTTTGAGAAAATATAAAATAGAAGAATTATTTAAAATAAATATATGAATATATGTATAATTAGTTAATAAATTTGAATAACCCAAAAAAGCAAAAGTAAAACAATATTTTTTCAAATGCTTTAAATAAAATTGAAAATATTAATAAAATCATATAGATAAAAATATAAGAATTATAATTAAACTTTAAATGTTTATTTCATAAATATGAAACAAAACCGAAAATTCAACAATCAAATAAAATTAAAGAGGAAATTCATAAAATAAGTTAAATTAACCAAAAAAAATCATAATTATATTCTATAAAATTATTAAATAAATATAAAAATAAAGAAAATCAATAAAATATAAAATAAAATAATAATAATAGCAGCTAAAAAAATATTGTGTGTGTAAGAAATCTGAAAAGTAAAATATAAATATAAAATATGTAATATATAATTAAATAATTAGTTATAAATCTACAAAACCCTAAAATGTAATTAATATTATAAATTAGAAATATTTATAAAATAAATACAAAAAAAATAGAAAACAAACCAAAAGGTCGTTAATATAATAAAACTAAATATGAATTCATAGCTACAAAAAGTACCATTAAAATATAAAATTATTAACTAAATATAAAAATAAAAAATAATCAAAAATTACAAGAAATATAGTATAATGAAAACAAAATTGGGAAGAAAATAAAATGAATAACAAAAATATAAAATTTATAATTTGATTTTAAAATTTTAATAATTTTGATAACTAAAAAAAAAAGATAGTATGAGTTAACTAGAAAATTGATGCAATGAAGACTAAAAAAATTTATAATATATAACAAGAACTTATTTTTTCTTCCATAATTTTATTTGTTAATCAGACCAGGTGATACGATGACAAACCTATCTCTCAATTTTCTATATGTGACTCGAGTAAAACTCAGATGACCTAAACTTTGTCCCTAAACGTGTCACAGACTTGATAATGACACTTTTTTTTTCTTTTTTCTTTTTTTTTTCCTAAAAAAATTAAAAAATTATATTATGAACATAAGTGAAAGGTTAATAACTTTATACAATTATTTGATTAAAATTTGAAATCAAAATTATATGTGGCCAAAACAAAAAAATGATTATATAATCGCATAATATAAAGAATTCAATACATTATTTTAAAACTTTTAACTAAATAATTATTTATGAACGTGTGTATAATAATAATTTGTGACTAATTACTATGATTTTAAGTATTTAACGTTAGAAATCCACACATAAATAATTTATTACTCTTGGTTATATACTTTCTTATAAACTGAAATCTATATATAAATTTTAATTTATTATCGGGTTCATCAACTGACTCGATGACTTGATGGTTAATTACTCAGTAGCTATCTCGAGTCAATTACCGGGCTGATTTAAAAAAATACATTTATAGTAAAATAGAATACAAAGGCCCTCAATTAAGATTTTAATACGATGCCTCATTTATATTTATTTTTTTCATTTTTGTAGTATTTTTTATATTTTTACAATATTTATATTTTTTTTATTTTCTAAATTTAGGAGATGATTTTTTATAATATAACATTAATTATGTATATTACTTTCCATTTTAAAATATCTTAAGATTTATTTCATTATATTTTATAACTTCTTGATCTTTGTTATTGTTTTATTATCAACTTTCAATAGATAAAAAACTATTTAAAATTAGCTTTTATATATTTACTTAATTTACTTTATCACTATCGCCAATTTATTCTTTCAATGTTTTTAAACTAAATAATTAGAGACTAATGATAATTTTATTATATCTTTATCTGATTTCAAAATAATTTCATATTTATATTATTATATTATATTATAATATTTATATTTATATTTATTTCATTTTAGAAATTATTAAGAATCATTTATAATTGAAACATATATGTTATATTTATTTAACTAAATTTATATTTTTTTATTATTTATAGAATTTTAAGTGTGTTTTGTTACTTTTAGGATTTAGTACATAATTATTCAGGACTTAGATTATTTTTAATTTATTCTATAGAATTATTGTGAAATAAGATTTATTTTATATTATTTAAACTATTACTATCTTCATAATTTTTTAAAATTACTTGATAAGTATTTGTATATAAAATATATTGCTTATATATATTTAACATATTTCATATTCTTATATGATTAATTTTATTATTTTATAATATTATTTTATTATTAAATAATTATTTAGAATTCATAATATTTAATCAAATTTTAAAATATTGGATTTATTTTATCTTATTTATAATATATATGATTTTGTAACTTTTTTAATTTTAATTTAATTAATATATATTTATAATCTACGTGCAATTTTTTGTATTTATTTAGTTGAATTCTTTTTTCAAATTTATATTACAAGTATTATATTTTTCTTGGTTAATTGTTTATTTGATAATTGTATATTTATGTTGATATAAATTATATCTAAAATAAAACGTACAACAAAGTACGACTAAAGTACAACTAGATTACTTAGTTGTACTTATGTTGTACTCAAACAAATTGATGTGATTGAATTATGACATAATCTAATGATAAACTTTCGTATATATGTTGACAAACAAGTACAACGGATACCAATAATTAAAAAAATCTAAACTTATTATAAGATCTTCACTTTGTGTTTGATACAAAGACGGAGATGGACTCAATGATTTGTAATAGAAGTGACTGATTTAATTATTTTGCGACTAACTAAATGGAAGAGCTTGAAACTATTGTCATGTGAGTTAAACTGTAATTTAACGTATAATATGCAAAAATTTGTTTCATAGTATATAAATGTGGAGTTATTTACCTTCAATTTATTTTAGGGCGCGGTTATAGGAACCACATTTATTCATGAGTAATATGCAAAAATTTGTTTCATAGTATATAAATGTGGAGTTATTTACCTTCAATTTATTTTAGGGCGCGGATATAGGAACCACATCTATTCATGAGTTTCACCCCAATAAGAGAAAATTAACAAACCCGCAAAATACTACACCCTCAAACACATCATCTTCTCTAGCCCTTCACCACCACTCCAACTCTGCCATTATCATCGCACATCCCACCGTCTCTGCCATCGTCAACAGGAAGAATAAAAAATGCGATGGGTGGTGAAAGGTAAGTGGTGGATTTGGGCGATAAAGGGTAAGAAACTAATGCAAAATAGAGGTGTTCGTCTTTGGTTCTCGAACATATGTCATGTGTTTGAACTTTTTGATCGAAAAATACAACTTTGTTCGACAAAAAAATCAAACAAGCCTCGAAGGGGGCGTTCAAATCAATTTTTCGAACATGTGTTTTGTATACGAATTAATTTTTCGCAGTTCTATTTTGTGTTCGAATCGATTTTTGAAACATATATTTTGTGTTCGAAAATTTGGTTCGAACAACTTTTTTCAATGGCACAACAGCGACAACGTATTTTTGTGTGCATGTTTTGTTTATATTCTTCAATAGACGGTGGCCATGGCAGTGGCGGCGGTGATGGGCGACGGCTGGAGTGGTGGTGAAGAGTTTAAGGATATGAAGTATTTGAGGGTGTAGGGTTTAAGGATAATATTGACATTTTTGTGATAACATTTTTAGTAGAGTGAGCTAATAAATAAAACGAGGTGAGTATATACACGCCCTTTATTTTAAATTTACTCGTGTTGACTATATTCATTAATAAATTAATAATTTTACACTTATATCGAATAAATTTACATTTACACCATCCAATTTAATTCGCTCCGTGCATCGCACGGGTTAAGTACTAGTGACATTAATAAAACTATCTTTCGTAGTGAAAATATCTTTTTGTTCAATAATTTATGGAAGGAAGAAAATTTAAAAAAATCTCATCACTCTAAAAAAAATTAAATTTCCAGCTCCATCCAAATTATATGGTGCATACATGCCCAAGTAGTGGGATTATGATTAGGCGCGTGCCAAGTGGATTGGTGTCCTTGTTGAGTGTTAGAAGGACAAAGGAAAATTTTAAGAGAGAGAAAATTGGGAGTTGTAATTATTGAAAATGACTATAAAGTTATGGGTGACCATTTGATAAGAGGCTTCTTCACTTTTTGCTTCCAAGGCTGGCTGTTTGTATTTGCCTTTGCATGCCCACTGAATCCAAACAAACCATCATAATATTTTAAGCATTTCCTTAGCTCCTACTCAATAGAAAATCTGCCACAAGAATTCATACTAATGTGAAATCCAAATTTTGAAAAAAAAAAAATCTTTGTTTGTTGTTGTTTCGTGGTTTGTAATGTAAATTTCGTTTTCATTACTCGTTCGTGTTTCTCAATTTCAGTGTTGATTAGGTAATTCAAATGTTTCGATTGGAGCAACCGAACAAAAGGACCCTTGAGGATAAAACATTGTTTCTCGGGATGCGCGAACATGATAATTCATGCACTGAGGAAGTAATTACAATGAATAGCTGTTGTGTGATAATATCACAAATAAAGGATATATCAACCATCAGCAGCATCTAAAAGCACAAAAAGAACTACAACTATACAACACTTACATTACATGACATTTCTGAAGAGTTAAATAGTATTAGACTCACTTAGTTTACCTAGTACCTCTGTTATCTATTAGTTACATGGAAAAGAAGAAAAATGAAAAACGAGGAACTCCAGATTCTAACCGATCATTTCTACTTTTTTTCTGCCAAAACTTAGTCCGCGTTTGCTAACGTGTATTTAGAACAGCTAACCAACAGCTGATGAGTTCCCGGGTTGAGTATCACTCGGCACTTGACGAACAAACTGTCCTTTCACACGTGGACGTTGCTCGGCCAGCTTTTTTCTGCTTTCATATCGCACCTATCAAAAAATTCAATATTAATTTAGAAGAAGAAAAGATAGCCATGGTCAAGAAATGTCATCATCATATAGGATTTTTAAAAAAGAAATAGAAAATTAATTTGTGTGTACAAGTTCAATATTTTACGGAAAACTGAATTTTGAAGCAAAAATTGGTAACTGAAAAAATCGATGTACCTTCTTCTCGAAGCATCTATCTTTCCTCTTCAGTCGGAATTTATTTAGAGCCGCTTCTCTTAGCATGGATCGTTGCGACGCCCCGTCGTGTACATGCAAGCTCTCTTCATTGCCACATTCTAACGGGGCCTTAGTAACCGAAATGGCATAATTAACCCCGTCATGGCTTTTGTTGCCATTACAGAAATTGCTATTACCACTCTGGTCATCTCCAGGCGAAATACGAACCCGATCATCCAAGTTTTCCGATTTGTTCTCCGTCTGACCAATCGAATTACCGATTTTTTTATCGAGACTACAAAGCTGCTGAGAACTCGACGGCTGATGGTCTGACGGATAAAACGGGCTCAATTGTGGGAAAGACTCAGTGGGGTGAGGTGTATGTGGACTAGAGAGTGGCGAAGAGCCTGATTGGGCACGATATAATGAAGGCATCACGGAATTATAGCCGTTTATCGTATTTTCGAGCCTTACACCTCTAATAGGGATCGGATGAGATATTTCTCTATGATGAGAGTAAGGAAATGTAATTTCTGGCTGGCCCGTTTGGGTATTAGCCGTAGAAACATGATTATCAGGGGCGTAACTGGAAGATTGTTTTTCGGAATTGGTTTCATCGTCTCTCAGTTGAATACTGGTAACGGGCGATGTGGGCTTAGGAACCGGCGATGGCTTATTTATGTACCTGCATAACAGTTGTTTCGTCATGAGACTACAGTAAAACCTCGGCAATTTAATGCTTGACTAATTAATAACCTTGTTTAAATAATATACTTTGCCAGTCCTGACTTAGGAGCTACATGTTAAATTAGCATTTCGGTTATTTAAAATAATCTCGCTAAATTATTAAATATTGGCAGTCCCAACACTATAAAATGATAGAGGTGTTACAGTGTAAGTTTTGATGAGGTCGCTTAAATAATTTTTTTAAAATATACTAAATTGGGAAAATATAATTTATTAGTATATTTTAAGCCTTGAAATGTTTTATGTTTAATTTTCTTTAAAATATCACCAAACAATATATAGTGATTAAGAGGCTAATAAAAACTAATCAGTGCAAGTTAACTCACCTAGAAAAAGCGGATGCATCCGAGTGGTTTAACCTAGGCCGTTCATCGTTGTTTACTTGATTCACCAAACCACTCTGATTAGGCCTTCTCAAAGACAGATCCAAGAAAGGCAAAACATCAAACTTGTTCGCACTAACATTTGAATCAGAACTTCCAAAAGTGCCCTTGAAATTATCAAAATTTCCGATTAAGTCAATGGCCTCTCTTGAAGATTTCTCAAAGACACGAGTATTCTCAGCATCTATGTCGACCAAAGCATGCGTTTCTAAATCATTGACTTCTTGTGTAAGAATATTAACGTCACCCGAAAGACATGTAGTACTTTTTGGCTGTGAGAGGTAATAATCATTTTCGGCATCTTTTCCCTCAGACTCCGATTCGGGTTTTGTGCATGAGCTCTGCAGTTAAATCAGCAATTTTTTATGAGTCTCGCGACAGTAAATGAATTGAATTTAATTTTAAATTCTTTCACTAAGCTCCATTGATGCTTCGGTTATCAAAGAGAATTAGATTGGTTAATTGTGAAAATACCCTTGCTGTTCACTCTGATTACCAATGAAAACAAACAGCTATATATATGTTTGAAAATTACCAACATAAAGGGGGTTTAAAAATAACTGGATTTTTTTTTTGATTAAGCTAGACTTCATAGTAATTTTGGGCAATTTACCAAGAAATTACCTGAGCATCACTTCCTTTTTCAGTGCACTCCTTATTTCTCTGAATGCTAGACAGAAAACCACTCGAATGGTTACTTATATCATTGTTCTCAGCAGTTGTTTCATCCTTTTCTTGTACATTTTCGTCCGGAGGTCCAAGCCCAGCAGCGGTGCTCGACTGAAAACACGATATAAAAAACACGATAAGAATTTAGAACAATAATGGGATTTTATATGGCTTAATATATAAACAACAACAACAACAACAACAACAACAACAACAATAACAATAACAATAATAATAATAATAATAATAATAATAATAATAATAATAATAATAATAATAATAATAATAATAATAAATGAAAAAATAGCAAATTATGAAGAAAATGACAATCACAGAAACTACCCTCCCAATTCCATAATCATATTTTAATTTCGAAGAGAACTATTTGTTTTTAGTAATTAGGCTAAACTTTAGGGGTAGTTTTAGTAATTAACCCTTGAAGAAAAGAGGGGTTCGAGCTTACGGCTTGTTTCCTCCAGACATGCTGCCACAAGTTCCTCAGCTCGTTTTTTCTTACAGGCTTGACAAGAAAATCAGCTGCACCTTTCAGCATGCATTTATAAACTGTACTCACAGCATCTTGAGATGACATCACTGCATTGCCAGTGAAACAGCGTTTAGACTAAATCTAATGATATTTTTAATTTTTCAAAATTACGAATATTAACAAATATCCTCGTCTTGAGGGTGTTTTTGCATTTAGACTTAATCTCAATGTGTTGTTTTTTTTGTAATTAACCCCAGAAAGATACGAACGGCAGAAAAGAATATGGAAATAGGGCATATTTATCGTACTTATTACTGGAATATTTTTGCAGACTTCATGCTCCATGATTAAAGTTAGAAGTGCGTATCCAGAGATCGATGGCAATTCGACTTCTGTCAAAATGAGGTCAATATTACAGGGACTTTCTTTTAGAACCTCCCATGCTTTTAAGCCATCAGCAACTGCAGCAACTGCAGTCAGAGAAAATGGAGTTAAAACGACTTACAGTAATAATCAACATCAAAAATAGTAAATCAGGATCCATTTTGCTTTTGTTTCTGATTCTACATAATTTAATCAGAATCTAAAAGCAAGGATATTCTTTAGATTTTTTATTGGATTTGTGGTTTGACTTTTATGCATAAATAAAGTTTTTTTTTTCTTCAACTTTCGATTCTACTACAATAAATCACTTCCTCTAAAAACAGAAGTTTTTGCAAACACTCCCTAAATTGATGCATTTTTTTTTAATTGTATGACGAAGAGAAAATTTTTGAAATAATACCAATAGATCTATAGACCTTCGAACCTATGTCAAAATGAGGTCCCTTATGACAAATATCATGCTACCGAAAAAAAGGGAGTTCAAGCATTGGCTTTATTCTTTGCGCCAAGTAATTTGTAGACGTCTCTTGATTCACTTATTTATAAAAATTATCGTTTTTTTTTAAATAATTTTGAAGAGTTAATGCATTGTTTTCATTCATTTGGCAAATTATACTATGAGATGTGTAAGACGTACTCACTTCCCACTTTAATATTATGTGTGATAAATATATGTATTTTGTATGATAAATATGAATGTTATGTACGATCACTATGTATGTTGTGTATGGAATATTCATTGCACTGAATAATCTATCGTAACATAACATACATGTTACGGTACGCACATTAACAATATTTGGATCAAATTTTGACGAGCACTTTAACGAAAAAGATTCGTTATATTCGTTATAATTTATACATAACATATATATTCCACCGTACATTAAAAATTAAATGCACGATGCACGATGCAGTCGAATATACCATATACATCTTGTTGTAGCAGCATGAATGAAGTTCTTGAATTATAATTTCTTAAAACAATACTATTGCATTTTAATGCAGTAAAACTCCAACTTTATTTAGCCAAACGTAGAAGAGAGGAAAAACGGACTCGTAATATAAATGCCGCATTCAATTTTTGATCCAACTCTATTGGCAATATCCATATAACTCCGCACAAATGTTAAAAAGATTCCGACCAATGGGAAAACGAGCTTAAGGAACCCACAATCCCAATTTTCAACTTGTACTATGATTTCCGTAGAATTGAATCAATAAAAATAAACAAAAGAATTACGAAAGATTAGCAACTACGCATTTGGACAACTACAAAGCCACAAATGAAAAGAGATATTTAGAGTTGCATCCACGGTGTCATATTCATATCCATCAACCCAGAAAATATCTCCTTATGGACCCCACATCGCAAGTTGTATCCTTGCTTAAATATCTCGACAAAAGTATACTTTTATTGTAATTGGAGGATGTCAATTTAATATCGTCCATTGATTTAAGTCTTGGCAATTTTTTATAATAAATTTGCACACCAACCTATATCTTAATTGCAAGAGGAAGGCAAGAAAACAAAATTAAAATAAAATATTTGTAAATCCCAAGGTCCTCTACTTTGTGATTGGATACTTGGGACGTGCCCAATTTGGGCCACTTATAAGAGTTTTAAAGATATTTTATGTCATTTTCGATTTTGCATCTCAATTATTAGCACTTCACCCCGTGAAATTGTAATATTATCATAATTCCCCTAAAAATGTGTAATATGGGATTTTAACCTTAAAAATTACATATTTGACAAGTGAAACCCAAATTTGGTCAGCGCTCTGCATACTAAAGAGTGAGAATCCTTCAAATTAATGACCTTTGACATCAAACTACCAAATGGATGACTTAAAATCATTCTGAAAATTTTATATTCAATAGATTTCATAACTTGCTTTAATTTCTGTCGTGTATTTGTGTGATCTTAAAATTTTATCATTATAGGTAAATCACTTTACATAAGTGTGCGATCAGGTTTAAAAAATTTAAAGTAAAAATACTGAATTTTTTTTCAATGTTTAACAATAACATCATATTTATTAGATGTAAAAATAATCAAGTACATATATATTGATTTCTTATATTAGCTACTATTAGTAGCTTATGTGCTTCACGAGTTGGTATTGTGATAAAACAAATACCTTTGGGGGTTGAAGTATAATTTTAATGCCTTTATGGTGTAAAATGCAAAATGGTGCAAAATACTTCAATGCTCCAATGTCCAAAATGCAAATATTTACAACGAATTTGAGCCATCAGATGTGAGGGGCGGTTAAAGACGGACCAGTAAAAAGGCAACCATAGGATCAAAACTCAAGAAAAAAAGAAAACTGGGCCCCCAAAATCAGATATTTTGAGTTGAAAAAACAAAAAAAAATCTACAAAACTACTGGCAAAAAAGTTGTGAGGAAAAAAATCTGGTGAAAAAGCTAATAATATCCCAAAATTTCAACTGATACAGTTATTATTCCATATTCTCATTCTCTCCAAAAGCAGAAAAAAAAAATCTAGAAAAATGGGGCGAAGTGGTGGTTAGCTGTGAAGCTATTGAATTAGAAGTCGAAGAAACAGAGAGAGCAGGAAAAGCTGAAAAGCAGAACAACCAGGAAAATATTACCGCTGACGGCTTCGGAGCGGCGACGGAGGTAGCGGCGACGACGGGCGGTGTGAGGTGGGAGAAGTTTCTTCCGAAAATGGCGGTGAGAGTGCTGTTAGTTGAAGCTGACGATTCAACCAGGCAGATTATTGCTGCCCTTCTCAGGAAATGCAGTTACAGAGGTTTGTTCATTTTTATTTTATTTTATTTTTTTTTGGTTCATATTATTGTTAGGTTTTCTTTGCTCAATTTCGGATTTCCAAAATATGAGAATTTAATATCTGCGATTTTAGGGATGTGAATTTAAATTTCTCAGTGCTGGTAAACTATATTGTTGTTGTTGTTATTATTATTATTATTATTATTATTATTATTATTATTATTATTATTATTATTATTATTATTATTATTATTATTATTATTATTATTATTATTATTATTATTATTATTTTTGCTAAACTGTGTGAATACTTTGCTGATCATCTGGTTTTTAGGCTTAAATAGTTTCAGGCATCAATTTAGCTTATATAAGTGAAATAATGCTGGATATTTTCTGGAGAAAGTCTTGTTTATTTATATAAATATTTATTTTGAATGTAGTCACGAAAATTCTCAATAGATGGTTTTTAGTAATTTTCTTTTGAATTATGAGTAAATTTTTCTGTCATTATTATCTCCGTGCAAAGGATTTTCCGCTCGCATGAGTTTATAATAACTTAGCGTTTTAGAATCATGATATGAATGGTTACAATTAGAACCTTCTTTTTTTTTTTCTTTTTTTTTTTCGGTAGCATGATATTTGTCATAAGGGACCTCATTTTGACATAGGTTCGAAGGTCTATAGATCTATTGGTATTATTTCAAAAATTTTCTCTTCGTCATACAATTAAAAAAAAATGCATCAATTTAGGGAGTGTTTGCAAAAACTTCTGTTTTTAGAGGAAGTGATTTATTGTAGTAGAATCGAAAGTTGAAGAAAAAAAAAACTTTATTTATGCATAAAAGTCAAACCACAAATCCAATAAAAAATCTAAAGAATATCCTTGCTTTTAGATTCTGA